>PTRB01000026.1:0-123633 GCA_025094155.1 Lichtheimia hyalospora FSU 10163
TTGAACTAGGCATCATCGTTTCCAAATACAATCATCATATCAACATTTGCAAGGTCAATTTTCGCACTGTTCATGTTGTAAGAAGCATCTTTAATTGTGTGTGTGTGTGTGTGTGTGTGTGCAAGGGCTATTGTTGTTGTTGTTGCTGATGTGGTGTGATGGTATAAAGATAGTACTCAACTTGTAAGTTTCCTATCATGTACGAACGCTTGGTAGTTACCACATCCGCCATTTGGCGCATAATTGTTGTTATGGGTCTATCGATCAAGTAAATCTTGTCAGCAACCATGTAGTGGCAACAGGCATTTTCCTACTTACAAAAGATTCTCCTCCAGGTGGTACTCCCATACCAGCCGTTCCATCCCCCGATATCCGGTATCCTCGGCAATACCACGGATGATCTGCCTGATTCCCGCAGGAACCGGATTTCCACGTCGATCGGGGGATGGAACATCATCCCTGCTAGTGATTGCAAAGGGCACACCTTGTTCCTCGATCATGCGCTCAAATAAAATCAAAAGTAGTCGGTTGAATGAGAATCGTTGATCATCCGGAAGCGCCAATTCATTTACGATTTCAAATCGTAAAACATTGCGAGTGTCCAGTACAGTTCTTTCGAACGCCTTGTAGTAAGTTGCAGGTAGATGCCATAAGAAATACCAGTCGTAGAATAGTTTTGGTTGCCCTTTATCCATGACTACATTCTCATTCAGATCCTTGACAACCTATCAGCATTGCTGTGTTAATATCACAAGTGAACCATCTTCACTGTTCACGTATGCTTACCACAGCGTGTCGACTAATTGTTGGATCATAATCGAGCAAAAGCCTTTGATGAGCGTAACGTTTTCCAAACCATAGGCCAGTAGGATCGGAAACTTGATGAGTTTGATTCTCTGCTGTGTACACCGAAAAAACGCAACGACCATTGCCCATGACACGCACTAGGCTATTGCTGAACACATCAATGACTTCCACATCTCGGTTGGTATTTGACAGGCTAGCTTGACGAAGTCTTTCACGGGTTTCATCGCGGATTCTAGGATTTCGGTTTGCAGCCATTCTACTCATGTCCTCTGATATCGCCAGTACCACCATTTCAGGGTCATTAAGCCATTCATCCCCTGTTCCTTGCCAAGTCGAAGGTGGAGTTGTAATTCGTCTCGCCGCTCGAGTTTGTCGACGAGTTAATCCAGATAAAATTTCACCAACTTCCCATCCTTTTCTGCCAATGACGGCATGAAAAATGCTTACACCTGGCTCAAGATTCAAGAACCAGTTTCTCCATTCGCTATTGGTTTGTTGAGCTGGTGTGCTTGCCATATGTTGACGAAAGCTTGGGAGCCCTCTCATCTCTGGGTATCTGTGTCTTTCCAGATTTCGAGCTTGTTGTATGCGTGCTTGAGAATTTTTGGCACCAGAAGCCAAACCATAACGATCGATTTTGGCTTGTACCACCGCTGCCATATTTGCGTTGACTTGTTGTATGGTCATGCCAGGTTCTGGGTCTCCACGAATCTCAGCTCTCCGAATAGCAGCAGCTGATTGACCTGCAAAAGAAAGGTGTTAATAGCTTGATTGATTTTCAATTTACAAAGATACTTACTTGTGCCGCGTTCATGAAGGTATTGTTGCACGGCTGTTTTGGATGCAGCCAAACGTACCAGAAATCCAGTATCTTGCTCACGAGTCGTTAGGCGTTCCAATACTCGTTGACAAAAGTCGGCAGTACCACGTTCATTGGGTGTTTCTGGGTCTTGAAGTTCTTCGTAGCAGCAATCAATAAGGACAAATGTTCGTATCCAGCATAAGAGCATCAATCTCAAGATACGTGGATCAGCAGGACCATAGGATACAAATCCGGGATGAAGGTGTGGTATAACCAAAACTTGTGAACCAGGTTGCGCATCTTCATTTGACTCATAGTCAAACTCTAGATCCGAATTTGATATGAAAGGAGTGCCGATGTTATCAAGAAACTCGGTTGTTGCTAAAGAATAGCTAAATATAAAGAGTTAGTAAACAACAAGAGTATAAAGCGATATAAAGAAAGGATATTTACCTGCTTCTAAAACATGAAAATGATACTGCAGCAGGGTCAAAACCCAATGTTGCCACCACCATTGGATCGATATGCTGGAGAATGCTGACAGATGTTTCCATAAACGGGATCCATGCATTTTGTTGTTGTCGAGGAATTGGTTTGCACGGCCATAAGTCGTGAAAACTTGGCGCATTAAAAGTTTCCCTTTCTTCAAATGATCCAAAGGCATGGGCAATCAGGTCTCTAGTGATTCGACCTGAACGTGAGCCTTCGAAAAATCCTCTTTGGTACTTGAGATCCTCTCTTGTGATATCCTTGGCAAAAATAAACAAAGGTCGTATACCACCAAGTGAAGCTCCTGAAGCTGCTTGTCTTGAGAAAAGGTCGATATGCAGGTTTGCAATTTGACGAGCACGAGCTTCATCCACTCTGGTTAGCTGGGTTCTGTACCTGTTATGGTACAGAGCCCGCACATTCGCTACAGCTTGATCCGATACGGGTTGTTGCCCAAAGAAAAGTTCACGTGTTTGCACGTACTGCTGTTGATCAGCAAGCCCAGTAGCATTCAGGTCTTCTTGCAACGGCAGATAATCGCGATAGAAGCCACCAGGTTGGGAGTTGAGTAGTAGAGCTCTATCGAAGAGATGTATCAAGATTTGTTCGGTCACATCAACCATGTCTTGGTTCACTTGTCCATCTTCATCTGGATCGATTCTCAAGGTAGGGAACTCGAACACCTGAAAATCTGGGTCAATGTTCGCTTGACGCATAGCTTCTGTGAAATTATTAAGACGATTGGGATCATCAGAACCAAGATCTGTTTCCATTCGCATTTGTGGTGTAGTGGCTATGGTGCAGCCAACATAGTGGATGAAAATGTTTACTGGTAGTCGGGTGCCAGTAAGAAGCCTCTCACGAAACGTGTTGCATAGCTCCATATCTGCGTATTGATCCTCATAAATGCGTAATGTTGCTTCCAATTGATCCTTCGTAAGATGCTGCGATCGCACATAGAATCTTGCACCATTGTAATCTTCCTGCGTATCCAGAATGCAATTGGTTCTAGCCATCAATTCCACATTGTTGGTGAATCCCGAGTTAACCGCCACATCGTGCAATAGCTGAACCCTTTCCAAGTTTTCTTGCTCAGTAGCTTGCTCATCTACGATCATGCGTGAAAGCACATTTTGAACTTGTGCATCACACTGCAAGTGGCTGTCGACGATACGTTGGCTCACCAAACGCACCAATTGCTGCCAATGGTCTCCTGTTTCCATTTGCTCGATATTGTCGGCTGAGCTAGCGATCATGACAACTTGCTCAGCAATGTCGCTACCAGATGAAGAAGATTCTTGAGACATGGTTTTCGATAAAGAAGATGCGTGTAAAAAAGAGAAGTAAAGATCAAAGTGTTGATTGAAGAGAGAAACAAAATGCGTTCAGAACATGAAATTCGGTTTTTATTCATTCTTTGGATTAGAGAACACCTGTCAGATCAATTCCCTGTACTATGTGTGTGTGCTATATCACAATGTCAACATGACGCACTGACACAATGAATATCCCTAGGCTGGGTACCAATCACTTTGCATCATGCACGATGCATTCCATCACATCAAACATATACATATCCTGCATGTTCCAAATTTCTTTGTGCTCGCAGTACGAACATTGTAAATTTTTTGTTAGCAACCTATATTCTAATGTGTAATAAGCGCTATATCATGGAGCAGTATATTGCTACATTCTTTCTATTATAGACTACATGAAGGATTTACAGTTACCAGCTATGTGTCCATCGCCTAGATTTCACATCTTGCAATAGCTTGCGTTCTATTTTAGGGGAAGATATATGCATGGGATAAAAGATTTGATGGGATCATAAAAGATTACCAAGATGGAGCTCTCCTGCTGATGCGGGTGATTACATGTTCTTTGTTCAAGCTTGAGTGTTCTCTCTTCTTGACCAAGTACGTGGCTTTTCGTGGGTGATGGTTTTGAATTCACGATTACAGGTTTTATTGTCCATTGATAAGCGAGATTTTTTCACCACTGTGGGTTTACTTTCGATCATCAAGTGAGGAATATTCACGGCTGCCATTTTTATCACTGCATAGGATAATTCATTGTGCATGGCTCCGCTCTTTATTTGTGCCAAGATTGATCTCACTCATATGGAAGGAAATGGAAGCATGGCAGAGCAGCACTTTATAATTCTTTCAGTACACAAAAGCTTGAGAGCCAAGAGCATGTTATCCATACATGATGAGAAGGTGGTTGTATTGCTACTCATTAACTATAGGGAGCAACACAATTCTTGGTGTTTTGTTTGACCAGTTGAAGATCCGCGCAAACTTTATTCCTGCAGGAAGTTGCCAAAGGCAAGGTAGTGCTGGGTCCACTAAAGTTAAAGCAGCTTGAAGCAAATGTAACCCCCTTTTGCCACATCAACATCAATTACTTTGGCCATATAACCCCGCAGGTTTCTCTATCACATTACTCGTACGTCGATCAATGGATGCAGCTTTTCCGACTTGGTATTCTAAGATGCTTGACCACTTTATCAGCTCTTTGTGTAGACAACAATTCTCACGCTCAAGTGTATGCAGTTGAAAGCAAGGCTGTTGCCAGCAACATTATCGCACATCTTTTTCGTTTTTTTGGATTGTGTCTACTCTCAATGCCTAGTGGTAAGTATCAATGATAGTTATTATGTGATCTACTGCGTTAATGTATATCATTGTCTATGTGGTTCTTCATTACTGCTTTACCACTTGATGTATTCATTGTTATCAGCTTAGACTCGACACACTCTCTTATGGATCCACGAGCATGCATGGTGCTTATTTGTGACACAACGGTGATTCTCTCCTAAAATACTACGTGGCGATGAGCTTTCATACGGACATATTTCATGGTGCACTCTAATTTTCATCTCCTTTCAACATGGTGTTCCTAGCGGTGTTACGTGGATATGTGTGTATATATTGTATCTCTGCAAGTAGAAGAGGTACAACTGGCATTTGGTCAATGTGGCTTTGGTGCATCATCTAGGCTTCAAGATAGGATGATCCGATTACATGCACTGCCACCATCTTAAGTTACTACCCAATTGTAATTCCTCTTTCTAATAAACGACATCCTACATCGAGTATCACCTACTCTACAGTACTTATCTCACATACTAGCACACAAATACACACAATACACCATACACAGTACAACACTGCTGCAAAAAGCATTATTAAAATGATGACCAAGAAGGGAATTACTACCGGCACCCCAAATCTGATAGGTAGTTTAACATAACATCCTACAACAACCAACTTTTATGTTAGCTATTATGTATGTTAGTGCACTCTTTTTGCTTATAAGTTGCATAAATGCTCATGGCTACTTATTTTATCATCTTCTTTATTTGCAGATGGCTCTAGTTATCATAGATAATACAAACATGCAACGAGCTAAAGGTTGGGACAACAGTTAACATTCATCAACGTGTAATTCCTTTAGTAGAGAACAATAAAAGTTGGGTTGTTGTAGGATGTTATGCTAAACTACCTATCAGATTTGGGGGTCCGTAGTGATTCCCATCAAGAAAGTCGTGTTTGGAAAGAGCATCGGTGGAAGTGAGCTTGTGCACAAATTATGTACGCTTCGAGCTGGAACCCCATCACTTGTAAAGTGTTGCAAGTCTACCCAAATCAAGTTCATCTTAGTTTTAACGTAATACTGGTATCGATAAAACGCACATGTAGCAATAATATACAGTTTGGAGCACACACCCTTCCCCAGTTCAGGATTGCCATCATTTCAATAACAATTAACCATCATGTGGAACTACATTTTGATTTTGTACCCATTTATGATTACTACAATGTGTCATGATCCAACATGTACAAGGAGAAGGGAATGGTACTATAGCTAATACACATCACACGGATCCCAACAGAATTTTTGTTGTCTAACTTTATGCAGCTCATCCAATTGGATCATGACCTATAAACAGAATGAATACGATGCATTGATGTAGTCAACTTTCTCACCTCTTGTGACAACTCGAATGAAAACACATTGGCGTTAGCGACTACACGATCTGGCGAGCTTGATTTTGGAATGATTGCCCATCCATGTTGTATTGCCCAACGTAGCAAGACTTGTGCTCGAGAAAGAGATGCATCAGGAACCACAATATCATCATCTTGCAACAGATTCCCTTCACCAAGACTTGAATAGGCTTGTACTTGAATACGATGCTTTGTACACAATGCAAGAACATCTTGTTGGACCAATCTTGGGTGGAGCTCAAATTGATGAACGTGTGGAACAATGGTGCAATGCTCGAGTAAATCCTCCAAGTGTCTTGCAGTGAAGTTGGAAACGCCAATGTGCTTGATTTTGCCTTCATTGTACAATTTCTCCAATGCTCGATAACTGCCAAGACGATTTTCTCGATTCACAGGATCTGAAAGTTTCTTTTTAGCTGTTCTATCACGTGCATGTCAATATGAAAAGATGAGGATCAAGAATAATGCAGATGAATGGTAACACTTACCCAGGCCAATGGATCAAGTATAGATCGAGATATTCCAATCCAAATCTCTCTAGTGAATCGAGCACAGCTTGATAGCATTTTTCATATCCTTGATGCTGTGGTGCTATATCAAGTCAATGCAATGATATTATCTCGCGTTCTCTACCATCCTTCTTACATAGTTTGGATGTAATAAAGATATCTTCTCGTGACACACCCATCGCAGGATCTTGAAAGACTTCTTTTAGAATAGTACCAAGAGCTTCCTCATTGCGGTATACAGTGGCAGAATCTATATTATCGTTGAGTATATTCTCATGCTTGGCCATTGCTCTCCCAACCTATAAGTCTATAGCCAGCACGTATGGCTTCGCGTACTACAGGACGTAACTCATTGACTGCTTTGATTCGAAATGTTCCCACTATGAGAGTAACCATGGTTACAATTGTATCCAAGAGTGAATGACATAGCTACTTGCATCCAAGGACTGGCATGGGATCACCATTATGGAGTGTGAACGTTGACATGATCTGGAAAGAAGAAAAAGCAAGATGCGTTCTTTATACAAAGTAGATGATTTGCTATAATATAAATATAAACTTTTTACATCCAGCCTTCAGGTCTCCATTGTTGGTTTCCAGGCTGATGTTGTTGTGAGGATGATGCTTCTTGTTGTTGCTGTTGTTGTTGTTGTGGTAACAGATACGCTGTCCAATCATCCAATTCCAAAGTACTTGGTACTGACCAAAATGGATTATCGGGTCGATTACGGAAATGGTTTTCAGAAGCAGCAGTTGTGTTGTTGTTGTTGTTGGTAGATGATGTTTCGGGTGTGTATACAGAAGAGGAGGAGTAAGGTTCAACCACTGGCTGCTGCTGTTGTTGTTGTTGTAATTGTCCCATTGTGAACCCAAAGTCAGGAATACCAAATAAGAAACTATCAGCTGTACTTAGAGGAAGCATCATGCTGCCCGCCATTTGTAAAGGCTGTTGTTGTTGTTGCTGCTGTTGCTGTTGTTGTTGGAGTTGAACTTGTTCCACCGTTGGAAACATGGATTCCATTGGTAACCCAAATTGACGCAGAGAGTGTACATCATTATCTGAACCTATATCAATGTTAGTCATTGTCTTGATAGATGATCTTCAGTTGCATCATTTACCTGGTATTTCACCTCCAGCTGCTGATGTTGGTTCCATGGAAGGATATAAACCATTGATCCATTCACCATTGATAAATGATGTCGGCGTTGAACCACCACTACTGGGTCGATCAGCATCTGATGAACGGCTTCCTGAAGGTGTGGTGGTTGTAAGTCTTAAAGGAGATGAGCCCCCTACTCCATTTCCACGTGATGTCATTTGATATTCATCATGGATCTCTGCTTGTGCTTCAATGCCGATCGTATTAGATTGTGTCACACACTGTAATGCTGCTGCAGGTTGCTGTTGTGGTTGTTGTGGGGTAGGTTGTGATGGTGATGAATGAGTGATAGTGTTGGATTGTTGACGTGTTGTTGCTTTGCAAGTGCGCCTTCTACGCTTACTTTTTTGTTGTTGTTGTTGCTGTTGCTGTAGTATTTCATTTTCAGAAGCATCCCCTTCATCAACTGAAATATTGCGTGTCTCCATCAATTTCTTCAACACCTCGTATAATCGACATGCACCTGGTGATAATTTGGTGAGACGCTTGATCACACTATTGCATCGAAGAAGGTTTGATTTTGCCACATCTGCCACAATCGTATCGGTACTTCCAGCATTGTAAATATGAATCAGTGATGCAGTAAACACAGGATAAATGGCAAAGTTCCAAGACACCAAAAGAAAATCGCGATAGTGCATCTTTTCCGCTATATCCACGCATCAAGTTGCTGCATTGGTACAAATTGTCAAAGATGACATGGATAGCCGAGTGCCTTCTTCATCTTTCTCAATAAACGGTCGATGCAAGAGAATTAAGAGTGTACAGTATGTAAGGTACATGATGCCTAAAACATTACATGAGTTGAAGAATTCTTGATGTCATTTTCCTTCTTACCTGACATGGATAATAAGGGTGATTGGCCATGACTATCAAGGCGTCGTACATTGGTGGTTGAAATTTGCAGGGATGGCGGAAGGTTAGCGCGCCATTCTGATAGTGTATTATCCAAATAAGTTACAATTGCATCACTGCCATGCTCTGCACTGTGTCGCTTTGCCCTTGGTGTATAAAGGCCTTGCAGGATGCGACCCAGGATTTCGGACAGTTTGACAAGTTGCACAAATGGCTGGTAAATTGGAATTCGGTCTCCTTTGACTTTTTGTGCAATATTTCGATCCAGTGAAGGGAATCGCATCTCATCATCGTCATCTTCTGATGACGGGGTATCCATAACTTCATCCATATTGGCACTCTCATTTGGATAGTTTTCATCACAATCCTATAATAAAATCTATTTAATCACGGTGCATCTATTAGAGTATCGTGTATTTTACCTCATCAAAGATAGTTTGTGGGCGACCTGTTGCAGCTGCCGACCATTTGTCAAGAATGTAGACGGACCACCAAACACGCTTTCGAGTCTCCTTTTCACTTTCTGGAATGTCCCAATTATCACTTGATCGATGTAATCCGAGATCTTGGGCCTATCATCTCTATTGAATAACAAGTTTTCCAAACGGTACTATCATTCATTCACATACCAATCGTGTCGCCTAGTTGTAAAAATGATAATTAGAGATCCACCAGTGACCCATGACACATGTACTTACCGCCGAGTTCAAGAGCCAGCCACTGGCTACTTTTTCATCGAGACTTGCACGATGATACTGACTAATGACGAGAGCTTGTATAGTGGCAATACATGGTGTTGAATAGCGTCCTTTGAGATATGTCAATAAATTGTCGAATAGACTTTCAGACCATTCTTCTTTCATGGTGGAATTGGCAATGTCGGATAACACATTGTCGTCAAATATCCGACATGTTTCAATGTATCGTGCAGCAGCGCCATATATGGAATTGAGTAAGGGTGGCGATGGATAATCACCCAGTTGTCGTCGATATTGCCTGAGAAAAAGGACCTTGTTGACGACAGGTAATCCAGGATGAATGTAAGCAAAGTAACTAATGATTGTGATTTCATTAGTAAAATGAAAACCTTGCTGGGACGTCGGGCACCGACACCGTGAAACACTTACACTTTCATCAGCTTGTCGCTTGTAATTTTATCAATTCCAGCCACAGTATAGATCCAATCGTTCATTGTATTGATGGTTTGACCTGGTTTCAGTTTGCCGAGTTGTTCCAATAAGCGTAAATTGTCGTTTTGACCATCTTCATCTTCTTTATACATGACTAGACTTTGTCCAAATTTTCGCACCTTGAAGCCAATATGTGAAGCG
The DNA here is from genome assembly GCA_025094155.1 of Lichtheimia hyalospora FSU 10163. Taxonomy (NCBI): domain Eukaryota; kingdom Fungi; phylum Mucoromycota; class Mucoromycetes; order Mucorales; family Lichtheimiaceae; genus Lichtheimia; species Lichtheimia hyalospora. The sequence goes on from PTRB01000026.1 coordinate 9,967, forward strand.
ACACGTGCATCTTCGAAATTGATCTTTTGTGCAAGAAATGGTAATGGACTCATATCACCAATGTATCGCGCATTGCCGCTGCTGCTCAATGATGATAATCCCGATATCTGCTCTTGCTTGATCATGACAGCTTTTTTGCCCTTTTCAGGAACCGGAGTTGCTGTTGTATTATTGTTGCTGCAGGTGCCATTATTCCCTGGACCATTGTAGCTATTGCTGCTATTACTGCTCAGGGTGCTGTGATCGTCATTTTCATTCCCGACCGTATTATTATTACTGCGACGTGCTGTTGAAGAGTCATCTGCCATATTGGATTCATCTTCATCTGCCAATCCACCCAGTATACGCTCCATCCGCTTTAGCCTGTTTTCCAATACTTCAATGTACCTATCAACAACAATAATAAAATCAATGAATTGTATTCTAAAGAATGATAATGAGAAAACGTACCCTTTCGGAGGACCTCGCTTCTTGGCGCTTTTTTGGAAAAGCATGTCAGCACTGATATGAATATACCTAATCGAGATAAAATTTCCCCATTACCTATCATTAAACGTACACTCTACTTTGGCTGCTTGACAATTTTTACAAGGATGACCAGGGCCTGCAGTGTCGCATTTGATCTTTTTGCGTCGACAACCATCGCTAGCAAGAAACGAGTTAGCCACTGGGTCATTTTTCCTTGGTTCCTCATTGTTGTTTACCATGCTCTACTAATACGCATTCGTTTACCATCTTGTTGCCTGTCATCGTGTGATGATATTGTTGCATTGGATGCCGATGGTCGGTATTGAGCATAAGGGGGTTGATGTTGCTGAGTGGAAGGATAAGGTGCCAGTACCATAGGTTGCAAATAAGGATGTGGTTGGAGTGGTCGTAGTGACGAATGATGTGCAGGATATAATGAAGCCTGTTGTTGTGGTGGTTGTCGCTGTGGTTGTTGCTGATCGTGAGAGCGATCGTGTTCTGTTGACCATGGTAATGACATTGGGAGCGTATTCAATCCTCGTCAATGGTATAATATGTAATCAGTTGTTGATAAGCTGAGTGTCGTTTAAATGTTGAAACCACAAGCTCGAGAGTTCAACGGGTTATTAGAAAAGAGTGTCAAGGAAAGGGTGTGTGAGAGAGAGCACGAGAAAAAGAAAGAGAGAAATTAAACCATGACAAGAGAGCGTCAGGTAACCATGAAACACAAAAGTCCGAAGCTTCAATGCCTAATGCTATAATGGCATAGAGACACGTAGAAAAAGATGATGATTATCTTGCGTGGACTCTTTATTTCCAATGAGTCAATTGGCACCCGGTCTTCCAAGTCATATGATCCCATTAAAATAAATCGTCGGTCAGGTCGCCGAACCCTTCTCCATCTTGCCGCTTACGTTATTTATCACGTGCATCATATCCCATTTCCTTATTATATTGTGGCATTCATGCAACAATGTCACTAGAGACTCCATGTTACTAAACACGGTGATGATGTATTACATAATATCAACTGCATAAGATGTTTGCAAGGTTAAGCTGCAAATGCGGAACAACTGTATTACTTGGGTAAATTATCATAACCGAAAGGAGCAACTATATAAGGAGGAGGGATAATGGTGATACATAAAAACTGTGGCGAAGGGTAGTTGTGGCGTCATGGTCATTCTAGATAAAATGTTTCAATAAAGCGGTCAAGAAGGGTGAATAAAAATGATATAGACTTACCAAAGAGTTCAAGGTAAATTCAATTGAATAGAACCCATACACACAATGACATCCTCGCTAGTATTCTCAATTTCAAGGAATTTGTCACAGTGCTGCTGTGCCTTGAGACCAACCAATAGTCGATCAGTTGTAAACGTTAATGAGATATCATCCTCATTGTTGGTCGCTGCTTGTAGTCCCGCTGCATCGTTTCCTATGGGTCGTCTTACAAACACTTTCCACTCTTTGTTACTGTCATAGTCCTTGACGGCACACTGATAATAGATTACTGGTTCAAGACAATCATTCCAATCAGGTTCACTGTACTTTGAAAGCTGTTGTCCTGCAATCCCGTATACTGATTGTCGCTCTCCAATGACATGGCCTTTGAATTCGGCATAGTTGCCTTGTTCGTCAATAGGTGATAGAAAGCACAAGTGTGCATGGCCATTAATAAACATGGTGTTCTTGTCAAGAAAGAAAGGATAGAGCTTTGCAGAGTCACACACGTCAAATAGCCCTTATCATTCACTTCATCGAGCAATAATAAACACATTATCTTGTGGGAAAGACCAAGTTGTTTTACTACAGGATACAATAATAATACTCTTGTGGGATATGCTTTGATTGTGTGGGGAAGAAAATGATGGAGATACTAACAGTACGGTTGATGGTCTGTACCAGCTGCTATGTGATTGCATGTAACGCGGGGTTCAAGGTGTGCTTTAACTTTTGTTGGATTATCAGGCACTGGCGTTGGTTCTTCCTGGGAGGATGCAAGGACTTGGATAGCAAACAAGAAAATAGCGATGATGTTGATTCGTGTCATGGTTGAAATGAAAGAGAAAGAAATGTGAAATGCTCCATTCATTGACTGTATTGGCTAAATATAACCCGCTCACTTGCAAACACACACCACCCCCTATTTTCCATCTAATACTTTCCCGCCTTCATCATTATAGCAGCTCCATCCCTGATTACGGGTAACCTTCTAGATCCAGCACATATTACTGATGATCTTGCAGTTGGCACGGTTTTCTATGTCTACAGCCTTTCATTAATGAAACAGAGGATGGGTGAAAGTGATACTATTGGTTTGATTGTTATACTTTTGCTTGTGCATAACCAAATCAAGTCGTTGAGAATAAAGGATAGATAACGGTTCCTGGGGAAATTCATGCAATGATTTAAAAGATAAGGGATCGTGTAACTAATGCACAATCAAATCATGCTTTCATGTATAAATCACTAGGAATGATCAATCATGTATGTTGCTCATTAGAACAACAGCGGTCGCTAGCATCACGACCTGCAATGATCTTGTCACTGTATATTTTCACGTGAAATGAGGATATCCTCTAGTAAAAGATCGAATGTGCATTATAGATTAGACATAGTTTACATAAAGGATTTATTATAACATCAATAGAGTACATGTGTTGTATATCAAGGAATGGAACAAGTGTGTTCTTTGCTGTGAGACCATTATGTGTTGGATAAGATTTCATTCGTATTCGAGTGCGGGGTGATTGTTTATCTTCCTTTCTCTCCTTGATGTTTCCCAGAGCCGTTCGAAATAACTTGTCAAAACGAGTGGCATGTCCACGACGATACGCCATTCGACCTGTCATTCGACCAAGAGCAACATTAGCTATGCACCATGGCAGCAAACGACAGCAATCGTCGATAGCTACAGCACAGGAAACAACAGCTACAGCGCATGACGTTCCTTGCTCACAAGCAAACAGGGGATTGAGTAAGCCAGGCACATGATGGTATAACTGCTTCTTATACTTACATGCAAGTCAATAGTGGCACCCATTGAGCGTTATGATGCTTTGACTTCTGCAGGCAACACGATTCGATCGGATCCACACCAAAGAGCCATTGTGCAAAAGTTGGACGATTTATGGCACGAGTTGCAACACTATACAGCACCTATCCCGGTAGCAAACGCACCACCACCGCCAGATAAGCATATTTATGATGACTTGGAAGAATATGAGAGTGTCTTGACTTCAGTAAGTGATCAATCACAAGAGAGTGTAGCATAGTGATACTGATGACAAATGATTTAGGTAACCAAGTGGTTCAAGAGTAAAAAGCCTGTTGTCCAATCAAGGCCCCAACGACCTGCCAATGTACCCAAATCGATCTATGTGTATGGCGATGTAGGAACCGGGAAAACCATGGTGATGGATTTGTTCTATGACATGTTACCTACGAAACGGAAACGACGAGTTCATTTTCATGCATTCATGCTCGATGTGCATGCTCGTATTCATCGAATCAAGACCGCTCAACCCACCTTGCCAAATCCCCTAAGTCCTATTGCCGATGAGCTTGCTCGAGATGCCTATGTCCTCTGCTTTGATGAATTCCAAGTAACCGATATTGCTGATGCCATGATCCTACGTAAACTGTTTGATGAATTGTTCGATCGAGGTGTCGTACTGGTGACTACTTCCAATCGTCATCCTACAGAACTTTATCAGAATGGTATCCAACGTCAATCCTTCTTACCTTGCATTGACTTGTTAATGGAACAATGTCATGTATTGAGCTTGGACTCTGGAACAGATTATCGCAAAATGGAACGTGAAATGTCGCAAGTCTACTTTTATCCTCTCACTCACGAAACGCATGAAAAGATTGATCGCATCACTCGCCAACTTACACATGGTAAACCCATGTCACCCATGAAATTGGAGTTCTTGGAACGATCCTTGACAGTGACCCAACAAGCAGATGGTGTGGCACGTATGAGCTTTGCTGATCTTTGCGATAAACCTCTCAGTGCTGCCGATTATCTTCAAATTGTTCAGCATTTCCACACTGTTGTGCTCACGGATATTCCTCGCATGTCAATGAAGCATCGTGCCATGGCTCGCCGTTTTATTACTCTCATTGACGCCCTTTACGAATCTCATTGTACGCTGATTGCAAGTGCCGAGAGTGACTTTTTGAATATCTTTAATGCATCAGAAGGCAGTGACGAAATCGATGATGAAATGCGTATGATGATGGATGATCTCAAGCTGGATACAGTCGAATCTCCACTCTTTAGTGGTCAAGAAGAAGCGTTTGCCTTTCAACGTGCTTTATCGCGTCTAGTTCAAATGCAGAGCAAGGAATGGATTCAAAAGAACCTGTAGATTAGAATGAATTGTATACCTTTACTGTAATAAGATCAAGTGACGTCAAAGCATGTGCTTATCAATGTTTACTGCATGATAATAATGTGTCTGAGATTCTATATTTGTACATATCTAACATGGCTACTACACTACACATCATCATGCTCAGTTTGCACAAAGATGTTATCTATATATGTATCCCATAGAGCACGGCTCTTGTCGGTTTTTCGCGTCATGCGATGGGCTAGGTCCAGCCAGCTGCTCACCGTCAGGTTATGCATTCCATATGCTTCATCTGTGCTATACTCGAGCTCAAATCTTGGTAATGCATGATGTATTTCCTTGTTCCAGTAGGTGAGATTGCAATAGTATTGTTGATACCGAGTCCAAATACCAAAATGTGTACTGCTTGCATTGTTGTCATATTCATTGATTCGGAAACCTGGATAATAGATGGGCAAGATGGGTGGTGCAACGTGTACAACAACCGCCTTGTCTTGGTCGCTTGCATTGACCTGCCGATATTGGCGTTTGAGATCTTTAATATAGCGTTCTGAATCCTTTTCGATGCTGATGATATTGTTCTTTCCTTGTGTGTCTTGTTGGAGTACAATAAAGTGGTCATAGTTTACATGTCCATAAAGATGAGCTGCAATGACATCTCGGAATTCGATGGAGAGCTGAGTATAAGCGGTCAAGCAACTAGAATAGAATGTACGTGCTGAGGGGGGCACATGGCCAATCATGTATACACGTGCTTGCATTTTACGGGCTCTGATAAGCTCCTCGCGTATCCATTCAAGATGACGCTTTCCAGCACTTTCTGGGTCTTTGCATGCAAGAACTTGGTCATTGGATTCAAAGAAATATAACGTGTTGAGTGAGAGTACACGGATTCTCGGGAGTACATTGACTGCAAAATATCCTCCTTGTTTGAAAACATCTTGCTGGTCGAGTGGAATCATATCGCCCCATAATTGACTGTAAAGATCAAGCGTGGAAGAAGTTGTAGATCGGAGTTGATTGTGTGGATGAACATCGTTGTTGCCTATAAAAACAAGGATCAACAAGGTCTTCTCTTGTTATAGAATGGATATTTACGTACCTATGCATGGTACAATGGGGATGGTCTTGTTGCTTTCGTCACGAAATGCCTCCTGCAAGTTGGTAGTTACTTTCTCGTTGAGTGCCAGAATTTCTTCTTTTGTTCTTGGAATCTTCTTGTCAAGGTCATGTCTATGATGTATCATTCCTGCATTAACAATTTTCATGGTGTATGATGATAAATGTTACCTTGCATTATCACCAGTCCATACAATGAAATCTATCTTGTCTCTCCAATCATCGGCAATGGTCTTGATAGCATGGTAGACCCATGGTTCGGATGAATCGCAATCACTGGTTGGTGCACCCCAGTAGCCTGATAATTTGCCTTTACGTTGCTTTTTCTTTCTATGCTTCTTGGGCTGGTTATGACAACCGGATTTGATGGTGGCTCCTTGTTGATAATGTGGGTCAAGCTGAATATGAATGATGAATAAGATGAAAGAATAATCAACAAATATAAACACGTACGTGAATATCAGTAATGTGTAAGAATCTCCCATGCAGGTTTGTATTAGGATGTACTGCAAATGTATGTTGTTGATGCTGTGCAAATGCAGGGACAGCAATGACTAATGTAACCAAAGTGACAACCCAATGCATTTGGTGGAACAAAGAAAGAAGGATAAAAACTATAGCCTGGGACCGATGTCAAGGGAAAATCGATGCACCCTTACTTTTCCTTTTTTGGTGCGGTGGTACAAACGAGGGCCTAAATGCCTTGCACTACATGGTCCGTTCTTTCTTTCACTTGTTTTTTTTCCCTTTTATCTGTTACTCTTGAGCTCCTGAGTATCATCACCGCTAATACCGCTCCCTAATACTACTCTCTCACTCCATTCCTTTCCTTTACTCTTGGCACCATTTCCAAACTCATGATTGAGTACTTGCTATCGGTTGCAATGGCCATTGGGCCAGCATTGGGTTACATTGACCAGGTCAGTTCTTGTCATTGCAACTGGGTAACCATGTCAACTTATATACCACTCGTTCCAGTACTTTATTATCAAGAGACAACAATCGAGCAGTGGATTTAATCCTGTAACATGTGCGATCCTCTTGTTTTCAAAGTAAGAATGTTGTGTGTGGTAGTTTATGCAGCGGGGAATCATTCCTGATTTGTCTCACATCATCATTATACAGTATCGTGCGCATCTTTTTCTGGCAAGTAACATGAAATGATCACCATGGCAACATAATAACATGTTATTCTACAATTGTAGGTTTGGCAAACGTTTCGATACTACATTATTAATTCAGTCAGTCGTCATGATTATAACACAATCAATTCTATTGGAGACTGTTGTACGCCATCGTCCCCCTGAAAAGCACGAGAGTGAACCATTAAAGGATCAGCAACAACGCCCAAAATGGTACAATACGTTTTGGCAATGGCCACACTATTTGGATTACGTCAATTGCTTGCTGGGATTCACCACGGTGATTGGTGTGGCCTATGTGCTATTAGGCAATGTCTCTTACTTTGTCGAAGCCTTGGGAGTTATTAGTCTTGGCATAGAAAGCACACTGCCACTACCACAATGCATATCCAATTTCAAGACAAGATCAACTGCTGGATTTAGTTTGATTGTGCTGGGCACATGGGTAAGTCCACTTTACCTTTCTTTCTATTATATGCTCACAATGAGATACTACTAGTTTCTAGGGGATGCATTCAAACTCTTTTACTTTATCTACACCAAGGCTCCTCTTCAATTTGATTTGTGTGGCGCCGTTCAGCTATCAATTGATTCAATGATTGTCATGCAATCCATTCTCTTTTCTACCAAAGTGAAACAATGGCTAGGAACCCACTCACATCCGGATAAACACCTTTATGAATCGATACCTTAAACACACACTAGAATATCATAGCCATGAATTTGTTCATTAAAAGAATATCAACTAGTTCTAGTGGTAATAGTAATACGAATAGGAGTTACTTTGTAGATGGGGGTGGGTACTCTTTATGGATTATATGACAAAAGTGAGTGTGGATGCAAATGCATAGAACGAGATGAGGAGTGTGTGCGTGTTTGTGTATGAGAATGATGGCTACTACAATGGATGATGTGTGATATGGTGTTGCTAGGGAATCAAGATCGATTCATCTTTAGAGGAAACCATTTACGTGTGGAATGATTGCCGAGGATGTCATCTTCTATCGGCTCAACAGGAGAATACTTTAGCGGTTTAGGAGGATATTGAGTAACGACAGGGGGAGGAGGTTGGATGGTGGCGTACAAGTGATCTTGCCCCTTGTTAAAGGGAACATTAGCGTCTCGGTGTTGATTATTGTCATCTTGATCACATATGGTTGTTTTGAACTTGGCACGTAAATAAGCTGATGACCGTCGAAGTAGATTACGTGCACATCGTCGTCGTGGTTCAGTAACGCTTCGATGTATTGGAGCATAATTAAATGGTGTTGTGGTTGTTGGCATTGTACGTTCGAGTGGCGTGGGTGCTGTTGTCGTTGAAGATGGTTCCACATGTTCATTATTGTTATGCCGCTCCTTTTCATTGTTGATACTGCCATTGCTCATACTACTGCTATCATAAAGACTATCACTGCTGATTGTATGGGGTTGAAAGCATATACTGTGTCGATACTAAGAAATGATGAAATGCATGAGTATGTGATATATTTAGGCACAAGTATTCTAGACTTGTGTGAAACCTGCTTACACCCAGTTGCTCCATTTCAGCATGTAAACGCGATCGTCTTTTATCGAATTGCCGAATGAGACTGTGAGAAAAGGAATCGTTATTGTCATGGTCGATTGCCATGGGCAGCCAGTTTTGTTGACAAGTTTGAGCTGCCGGCTGCTGGGCACGAGACGCCGACATGTAGTAGTAACTGTTGATGTACGCTATATCGAGTATATGGATAGAAAAAAGTAAGCAACAGGATCAAAGGAATAAAAAGAAAGGTTTATAAATGATCGTCTACAGAATGATAGGTCGTCTCTCATTCCACACTTTTATGTTTATACTGCACGTGTCTCATGTCGCGCCCGTCCGACCTAACAGGTTTTGCTGGTCTATGCTCACGCACTCGTTAACATCTCCTCTTGTTCCTTCTCCTTCATCATTTTGGTATCTCCTTGTCGAAAGAACACATAGAACTTTCCTGAGCTTAACCAATACCATATCATAACAGGTTATCTATATTCACATTCATGCTTTATCTTAATAAATCATATGGGTGAATTTGTGTTCCAGGAACATTGGTAGCACAGTCGTGCTACGCGCAGCAAATTAAAGCCAATTTTCTCAGCTATGGATCTTGCTTACCAAAACATCACGTAAAAGGATCGATTAAAGTTGACATGGATCAGATACCAGATCCACTTGTAGAGAGCAATCTATCATAAACAAGATACATTGCTAATCCTATTTTCAGTTTATCAGCCAACAAGTGGATGTTTTATTATCAACTTGAATAGAGAGTGTGATGCATTATCACATGTCATTCATGTATTATGGATTGTGCTTTCAGGTGTTGCTTTTCATTAGAAGAGTTGCTTGCTTTATTATTGGAATGTACATTTTCACAATAGCAAGATACATAAAGAGCTCAAGGTTGGAGCTATGATACTCTGATAAAGGATATTACAATGAGCCGTGTATGATATAAAGAAATTGGCGATCTTGATGATAAAGAGCATGCATCATAAGACTTGACTGTCTCGAATGGTGTTCATTAAAGAGAATGCTGGCATCATTGTCATTTTATCTAATGCCGATTTGACCAAGAGCGGTCTTTTTCTTTGTTGCTTGACCTGCTATGAAACCAGACGATGTCGTTGTCCAGCTAAAGCGCAATGGTTCCTTTGATCAGCTACGAAAGCAACTACTTGCAGACTTTCAGAACGAGGTACCAATATACTTAAAGGGCAATGAAGCACTCAATGTGTTTGCTCATGCAATGCAACGTTTAATAGCCTGAAGGAAAAGCATTCCTTGCCAAGATCAATAACTTTATGGAGACCATGGTTCTCAAAGATCCAACACTATTGGAAAAGGACCGTTCAGCTTTCCTTTCATTGGTAACGAGTGAACTGGAAAAGTAAGAGCTTGTCATTATTTTATTGTTTAGTTAGTGACCTTGTATATATGATAGGGAAGGCATGTATCAATCAGTCAAGGAACAAGTTCTTGAGAATATGTTACAAAAGAAGGATTATCAAGATCAAATTGATGAGCAGATGGAACAAGTACTTGCTAGTCGCCAAGAATCGTCATGATGATGCGATACAATAATATCATGCGCTGGATCCACTAGGTTGCTCCTGTCGCTCGCTTGCTTGTCAATACATGTGCAACCGATACCATTGAACAAGGTTCACACGTAAATGACAGGTGGATGATTACTGTTCATCATCGTGTACGGCAAGCAATGCTTGGGGATGGTGTCATTGTCCTAGTTGTTAGTACCGCTCTTTCGTTTTCAACAAGTCTTTTAGAATAGCAATTATATACAATCATTCAATTAAAGTCATTGTGATATCCATTTCGCATGTTCAAGGAATAATACAAAAGAGATTTAATATCGGATATTCTGCTTTTATGCTACGAGATCCACTACAGCTGGGAAGAACTAAATCCAATCGCCTTTGTCGCTCCTTCTTTCTGACAGATACACACAACCATGGACCGTGTATTGCGCAACAAGATCCTCGTTGTTGGTACAGGCGTACTGGACTTTGTACGAGGTAGAATGCATCTTTTTTCAAGCTTGTTTCTTGTTTATTCAACTTGATACACCAGGCATTTTCAAGTCGAGTGAAGTGGACTTTCCTCAGAAACTGGTGGACGATGAACTAAAGAAATCCAATGGGTCCCATTCCGGCATTCGTATTCCTTGGAAGATCACGACCAAATACTATGTCGCTTCAGTAGACTTTTGGTTGGATGAAATGGCTGACGATACGGATCGCAAACAAGTCATCGAGGGTTACGCTGATCCCGACAACGGTGTTGGCCAAGTGGTGGATGCGTTTGTCTATGTGTTTCACAAAGATAACGTGAGTGGAGTTTCTTACTATGGGGCAAATACCATGGATACTCATGCCATGGTTGCTAGGTGAATAGTTTCGAGGGTGTTAAAGATTGGATCTCGTTTCTGGACAAGTATGAACCATCCATTCGGTTATGTGCAGCATTGCCTTTCAAGCAAGAAAAGAAACAAGACTTTGAAGACATTGAAGAATTCTGCCTTGATCACCAATTTGAATATGTTGATATGGATGAAAAAACGGTGGAACCACTTGACAAGGCTGGATGGGATCTGGCGGTGGATATTCTTCAAACAAACTTATGGGATGGAATGAAAGAGCATAAATCTACCCATGGAGAAGACGATGAGCAAGCAGCAGATGAAGAATTACTGCGAGGTATGTTGCTTATGAATCGACTTGCCAATGTGAATGCTAATAGGATACACAGAGTTACAAATGCTGAAATTGGAGAACGAGCATGATCAAGGTATGAACCTAAAATCATCTTTACCGCCTATCACTTATTCTCATGAGCTTATATACTTTATAGGTGAGCCGGATATGCCATCACAAAGTGAAATCAACGACATGCAAAAGCTGCTCTTCAACGATTTAGACAAGGAAGATGGATTAGATAAAGCATTTGAAACTATGCAGGCTTTACGAGGTGGGTGGTGAATCTAAATATGGAAGATGACACTAACGTTGACCATTAGAACAAGGTAAAGACTTGCCGGATGAAGAGCGGCGGAAACTTGCAGCCAAGGTGGCCTTGTCATTTGCAGCCCAACTCGGTGTCTAATGATAGTAATCATTTGTATATCTTTTCGTCCCTACATACTTGAATATATCAGGGCCCTGTTTAATTCATATATCAAATCATGAGATTGAGCGGCATGATGGACTATCGAAGTTATACAAATCATGAGAGTTTTATGTTATTATTGTTGCAGTGTTTACTAGTAATGCAAGGGATCTATTTGTTTGCATTTTTCTAATCTATACATTTGGGTGGATGAGAATCGATATATCCAAGGAGACAATTAACACATGTGCATTATTCACACTAGCATCATTATCACAGCCGAAAAAAGAAATTCGTCAACAAGAATAGCACAGGAATTTCATAGTGGCTCTTTCTCAACTGCAGTAGACACTGTGTCACCAGGGGTGCCAAGACGCTTCTAATCAGGAACTACTACTTTTGACTCCGTTCTTTGGTGTAATAGCAGCTCAACGTGCGCCGCTCCGTCTTTAATCCATTTTTCTCTCTTTTCCCGCTCGGTTACGATGCGGTCAGCTTTTGGATGTGTACTACTTCTCATCTTTTGCTTCCTTAATACCATATTACCGGTATTGGGTCGCATGTCACCAGAAGAACTCCATGTTTTGATGCAGAAAGAATTACTCAAGAGAGGTAATCAATGTTTATTCTGTTAAAAGCATGCCATGTACTTAAACAGTTGACTTTTTTTATAGCACCCCAAGGTATATTTTATCACACACAACCATCCATGAACAGCTCATAACCTATATATCATCTTTCTAGCCGATACAAATCCTTCAGCACCAGCAGCGAGTGGACAACCAGCACAATCACAAGGAGGAGGAGGTTCAGCAGCACCACCAGCTGGATCGAGTAATGGAGGAGTCAATACAGCACCACAAACAGCAGCAGGATCTGGTTCAGTACAACAAGGAGGAGGTGATGCACTTGGTGATTTGCCATCATCCACTAGCTTTGGCAATACAGTGTTTCCAGGCAGTGCCAGTTTCCTTACACCTACTGGTAGTGGATCAGTATCACCACTTTATCGTATCGATGGTCGAGAAAACATCACCTTTGTATGGGAATATCAATCAGTATCCGTACGCCCTGTCAACTTGACACTTGCTGCAGCAGGTCCCAACTCTGTCACCTATACCATTGCCGCTCTTCAAGGCGGTGCCACTAGTGCAGAATGGCATATTGCCAATATTCCTCAAGAATCTCCCCTGATGAACGGTTACTATGAGATTCAACTCTATGATCAACGCGGCATCTCAGCAAGCGAATCACCTGGTTGGTTATCACCACAAACGACATTGACCATTGCTTTCTATTCTGGCGAAACATATGCGAATGCCACTGATTCAGCAGGTAAGTTATTCATGGAAAGGGAGAAAAAAGAGGAGAGGGAGAAAGAAGGAACCTTGTCATTGACATAGTGTAAACCAGGTAATGATTGTCCGATATGCTTGTACGATGCTGCATCCACCTTCAAGGCATATGGTACCACACTTGGGATTGCTATGGTGACATCTGCTTTCTTCATCTATGGTATCCTCTACTAGTTGTATACGCATAAACGCCAAATGGATTAACGATTGGCTATGAGTCATTCAAGCAAATATACAAACAAAAAGACACTCGGCACCTTTCTTTTTCTTGTTGCATGTCCATTCATATATCCACACAATGAATCATCATCAGCTTATCAACACGCCCCTATCATTCATGTTGCTGTATAAAAAACATACACTTGTCAAAATTAAAAACCATATATTACTTACAATCTATAATAATCTATGCTGCATCATCACGAGTGATGGTCGTGTTTTGAATGAAAGTACGGGTGTTTTGATAATAATAATACCTGTCATCGGATAATTCGTTTGTTGTGATTCCTTGCATCATGCATTGTTACTGTTATGAGCGCGTAATGTAATATCAGAGTGACATAAGGAGGTCAAGGGATGATTATGCGCGCTGTTTCAACGGTGGGAACAAGTGTACATTGGAACGGGTGTTGGCGGATAGGGAAACGCGTTCAACCCAAATTGCATCCAGACGACATTTTAGGAAAGCATCTGGTGTTGCTGTTAAACAGAAGAGCTCTTTCTCTACAAGCACACCGAGTACACCTTTTCTTTCTTTCCCATGGAACTCAATATTTGCTTGTATTGCGAAAAGCGTTTGCTCGATGATGTATGTTGTATTTTTTCATCATTCTACGCCATGAACAATAATATTCAAACTTGGTTTTCTACTAGTCGCTGTCATTCTGCTCCACGTCTTGTCAAGCAAAAGAAGCTGCCAAGGCACCCGACACTGAGCTTTTGTTCAGTAACATTACCCATCATCATGCTTATCGTTTTCGCCACTCCTCGACCAATATGATCTGCCATGGTCCACCACTATCTCGAATCTCATCCACTTCTTCCTCCACAACAATGTCGACAGATGATGGGTCTTGTTCTCTTTCATCCGATGACAAGCATGTAATCTAAAACCAACTTGATATATGATTTCTTCTTTGCACCTTTCTCTCTTTTCTTTCTTTATCCTCTTTTCTTGTCATGGCAACTTTTTTTAGATTGTAACCTATATGTCCCTTTTCACATATTATCTCTTTTGTATGTATGGTCCCTTATCATGTACATGACCCTTATTTTATGCTAGCACTTTTATGATTTATTCAGGCACAATTCCATTCGTTGTACAAAGTTTCCTCTTTTTCATTGCCCCTATCATTCTTACTTGTATAAATCTCGATCATTATCTATACGCACAGACTAATAGGCTTGCTCTCGCCTAGAGTGACCATGAACGCGTATTGAGTGTGTAACAGACCAAAATGGCGGGGCCTGTGCGCGGTCCAATTGATGTTGATCTTTATGGATCAAAGTTGTAATAATAATATTCCTCCGCGTAGGTGTTGCGTGTTACGCCCTACTATTGATAAGAGAACGATACAGACGATCGTCCGCCTATCACTCGTCGACTTGATTCCTCACATGACAATCAATTACCCCCCTTGCAGATATGTATCAAGATTCTTGATGGCTACACGATAGCTTTATCTTTTCTTCCTCTTACCGAGTGTTTATGTGTGTGCGTGTGTGTATAGTAGAAAAAACGTCACTAACATTCAATGTGATATGATCATTTATTACAAAGCAATGACCATGTTTTGATGCTTCATTCTAGTAAAAAAAATCACCACCTTACATTATGATAAACATTTATTCATGCACGTCACCTTTGTTTGTATAATACATGGAATAGCATCATACTTGTTGGCGTTCAACTTGTGCATCCACTAATCCTTTCTCTTTGCTTAATGCGCTTAGATGTGGCAGAGACATTAAAATCACATCACTACCATCCAACTGTTATCTTCAAACTTCAATAGATCAGGTTATTCAACGCGACGATAAACAGATAAAGCTGAGATGGAAGTTAAAGTTAGTGAAACCTTAACTTTGAAGCTTGGTGCGCTTTAACTCATGTGCCGCGTTTTTCGCTACCATGTACAACAAACTCGCCCCCACACAGCAGCACCCCTAGGTTTAGACATGTGGGTTGGTATCATTAAAAGAGAATATCTTGTGCTGTGCTTGGATTGTTCTCAATAATTCATATCGCCATCTTGACAAGTAAAGGGTCGATCTCTCATAGGACTATTTCAAATCATGATTCTATTATGCTCATTACATCTCATTTGTTTATTCGATTTAATCCCTTTTAAAGAAAGCGTAGTTTTTGACATGCAAGTATTTACTGTAATGTGAATCAAATATACAAGCAAGGGTAAATCTTATTATTCGATGTCGGATGTACAAGTGGCTGTTTCAGGTACTGTTGTTGTAGTATCAACCTTTCCAGTAGCGATCTCAGCATTATCAGAGGATGGATTGTTGGCTACTGGTTTCGATTGGAATCGAGGATCAGTCCGCCACTTTCGGTAGCTGAGGAGTTCCATATTGGCTGCTTCAGGTGTGATATGGAGTAAGGCACCGGCATCTTCATGTTCACCTCCTTTGAGAAAATGCTTGATAGCTTCTTCACCGAGCTTTCCTTCCTTGATGTGGGAAAGATTACTATCGTACTTGACAACAATCCATGCATTGTTTGAATTGACCCAATGAATGTCCAAAGGTACCAGTTTTGGATACAGCGCTTCAATTGACACGTCCAGCATGCCTGATGGTATCCCTGTGAGGTACAATTTGTTTGGAAGCTCATCGTATTCAGCTACAAATAAAAAGGAAAATGGATGTCAGTTTTCACTCTATGAGCATGCAACAAGTGGATTGGGGGGGGAGGTTTACTTACGTGTTGGCTCTGGACCAGTAAGATCAAGATAAGGGTAATCACTTTTCATTTGATATAACCGGTTGTAGTAAGGTGTCAGTGTGTTTGCCAGGAAAGGATTCTCATTGTGATTCTTTTCTTCTTCAACTGCATCTTTGTCCTCTTTTTTCTCCTTGTCCTCTTTGGTCTCCTTTTCATCTTTGGCTAATATAAAAAAAGATCAGTTACATGCAATACTTCAGATCATGCATCCACTTGCCTTCAGATTCATGGATATATCGCACAAAGCCAATATATATCGCACCAGTCATGTATGCGTCAAATCCTGCTTCATGCTGAGACTCACTATCATGGGTATAACGATCGTAACCAGAAGCCATTTCTATAAAGTATGATTAGTACGGGTCCATGCCACAAATCTACCCCATGCGTTACCTATGTGGATATCACTTGCTACCATCTCATCATGAATTGTGTTGTACAAAGGAAGTAAAGCTGTTGTATCAAAGCAACGCTATGGTTTCAATCGTTAGTTACCTTGTATGGATACTGATATCAGTTCCTTACCTTTAACCTGGGATGAAATTCAGCCATATACTTGGTGTCGACAATGCTAAAGAGATGATTATAAGATGAAAAGCGAAGCTTGGATTGAGTGTTGAATACTTACTTGGGCCACATTTCGGTTACTATTTCTTTAAATTCATGCAAGTGTTCGGGAAGATATTGCCAAAACTGGTCTACTGTGTGACAGATATCCAGAACACCATTATGTACAATGATTGGACATTCGGCCGACTTGAGAAGCTCGATGATGACACGGAAATTCAATTCATTCTTGATCTATAAATCATTCATTGTGCTATGAGTGACACAATCATTATGAGTGATTCAATGACTTACATATACACGTCGGGTCTTGTCTCGTTTCTCTTCGGCTGAAAGTTTGAAGATTTGCATATGCTTGGTATCACGGCCTTTAGCCATCAAGAAGCCATTGTATCGACTATAAATAAAATCACCACGTATTAAGTATATAAAAAATCATGGATCTGGAATCACGTACGGATGTTGTAGTTCTTGATGTAAAAGGCGGCGGATGAATGAATTGTTGGTTTGGACCAATAATGGTGATCGTGCTTTGCCATGTTGTAGCCAATGATCGATATTAGACCTGCAGGGTATGATGAGTGTTGGGTCATTTGCATATAAGATAATACATACCTTGTGGATTGCAGAAACTTCTTTTGCGGTTTAGTGAGTGATTCCACTACGTATATAACAGAGGGTGAATAGGCTTATCAATATGATGACATATGAAATGAACATACAATCAATATGATTCTGGCGGTTGATGATAGTGCGAGTTGTGCCACGATGTCCTTTACTTTCGATTCCAGTCTCGGAGTAGTTGTAGAAAGGAATGCCAGAATCAATCAACTTGTTGAAATCAAACTTGTGTTCACGTAGAAATTGTAAACTGCTGGCATTGGATAAAAAGGTGCGTTGACTTGTTATGCCTTCTGTATCGCCACCGAAAATGAAAAAGTTGAAGGGTTTGGCTGTATAATGTCGATCATCCACCTTTTTAAACGCACATATGCCGTATTGAATAATCGAAAACTCTTTGGCTGCCTGTCGCATCTTTTGATATCGATCGTTCATATCATCACTGTGCTGAAAATGATATCCACTCGTCATTAAACCTATTGATAAAGAGCGTGTGTCAAGGTATTATTCTTCCATAAAACTACTGATGCCTACCAGTAAACTCGGCATCGATCGAAATGCAATCGGCTTCCAGCAAAGCTTTCTTGATTTCAGGCAGGGATCGTACAAAGTCTTGTTTGGGGATCTCCATGATCTGTAGGCGAAAGAGGAAGGAACTTGGCAGGTGAGCCTATCTACTATATATCTGACATTACGCGACTGCTTTTTAATCCAGCTTTTGCCCCTTTTTTTTTGTAGCTCATCAAGTACAAGTGACAGTTGTTGCATGTATGAATAGAAAGAAGGGTCATTGGAAAGGGATGTCTAGTAACAAGGATTCACGTAATAGGTCATGGTCCATTTTGGATAATCATCTTCATGATGCAGCAACAAGTTGATGCATAAATTGCGATACACCCGAGACATTCCCTTGATCAAACACCTTTGTAAAATCAGAATGATTCAATTGTAGACTATAAAGCGTCAAATAATATTTATATCAATCCATCCTATTCACTTGACTATCATAACATATAAAAGAAATAAAGGATGCATTTTACATTAATATTATATTACAAGAATGCTATCTTAAACATGTGGGATACAATCAGCAATGCCGGTATTGCGTGAGTGAGTGAGTGAGTGTGTTTGCACATGTGAGGAGAAAGAGACTAAAGTAAGCAAGCTCCGGTCAGTCACATAGAGAGCCCCTTCTTCCTTCCTATCTTATGGCCTTCAACTCTATCCATCGTTCACGTTAATGACATTAAGAGACAAAGGAGAGCCAGATATTGAACCAGTGCAGGTAAACTATTTCCTCCTCTTCCAGTGGCGTGAATTATGCAAGATGATTGGCGACCTTGGTTCCAATGACACTTTTCTACCCTTCAATGACCCCCATTAGGATATCCATCTAATATGCAAAGTTCATTTTGTAGTTTCATAGTGCCAAGGAACTGGACGCTGACTTTGCATCCATGTTAGCAGTATATCGAGACAAAGAAACAGAACACAACTGGGAAGCGAGAGACAAGTCAGTTACGCGCCTTCGAGCTATTTTACGAGGAGACTCGAATGAAAAGTTTCATGACAATTTATTACTCGGGTTTCGACAAATGGTGGATGGTATTATCAAAGCAGTAAGTACAAAGAAACATGCATTGTTATTAAAAGAATTAATTCATTGTTTGTCTTAGGTCGAAAGTTTACGTACATCACTCGCATTGAATGCTCTTACACTTGTTGGAGAAATCGGCATTTACCTTGGACGATACATCGACCATTATATCTATGAAAGACTTGCAGATTGTTTAGTACGATGCTCAACAACTACGAAAAAAGTGATTGCTTCAGCATCACTCAAAGCAACCACCACCTTTTTACGACATGCAAACTATTATCACAAGGTCATGAATATGTTGGCTCTCTCGATGAATGAAAAGAATAACCAAGCACGCGACTTTACAATCACCTATGTCAAAACCATTCTGCAATCACATGCCCATCGAGATCAAACACGAGCCATGATGGATCGATCAGGCAACACGGAAATCATTGTCAAGATACTCACCAAGGGTGTAAACGATGCGACACCAGCGGTTCGAGAGAATTGTCGAGAAGCGTTCTGGATATTCTGGGAATATTGGAGAGAACGTGGTGAAAAGTACGGTTTTACTCTTGGAGGTGGAGAGTGATGTCTTATCATTTGTTCTTATTCTTGTTTCTTCAGTATTCTTAAAACATTACAGCCACCTGCTAGAAAAGCATTGGAGAAGTCAAAAGCAGCCGCTCTTGCATCAGCATCGAAACATCGTGGTTTACGAAGTCCCACGAATTCGAGTAGCTCACTTGGATCCCATCGCAACATGGGTGATTCGCATGACACAGTATCGCCATCTTCATCCAGTGCATCTAATGGATCTGGTACATCGAATGAACATCATTCTCATCATGACATACCACGATCCATCACTCGTTCAATATCACCAAGGGCATCATCACCATCCGTTAGAAGTACATCACCTCATTTAATGCGCTCAACTTATGGATCACCACCACCTGTGCCATCTCAACTTCATGCATCTTATATGGCACCATCCACATCTCCTCCGCCACCACCCGCCACAAACGCCACTCGGAAGACACGTGTACCCGGCTTATCTCGGAAAAAGTCAACCATTGGTTCCGGTGCCAAACGCAAATTGAGCCTTATGTCAATGTTGAATCATGATGATTTATCAATGCGATGTGATGGGTTACATATGCTAGCACGCAAATTGGCCAGTCATCCTTATAGCACCATTCATGATCTTTCCGGTATTCATATTGATAGTTCTTCAGGTGCAGTCGATGGTCCAAAACTCAAACAAGTCGTATGGGGAATGTTTCAAGAAGATAATGTGCGTTTGTATGAAACACTTTCTTCATGGGAAGGAGTGGCTGGTCTATTGATGAAGTTGGTACCTTTCGACGAATATATACCCAAGCTGATATTGGATGCGTCGGCAGATGCTGTTTCTCTCAAGACCGAAGATGATATTACCAAGTTTGAATTTGCCAACCAAGCATTCAAGAAGGTCAAGATCTTCCTACGCCGTCATGATCCTGATCTTGCAGAGCGATTATTTGCTGCTGTGGATGAAGTGGGTGGTTTAGGAACCAATACGCCATCGCTAAGACGACAAGCAAGCAATATGATGATGATGATGGGTGGTAAAAAAGATCCCATGCGACAACCAGCTGTACGTCGTAAACTTACTAGTCGTTATCTCGAATGGCTTGATGAACTGGTGATGCCTATTCTCGGTTTGGATGCCAATACCAATGAGGAATCAGAAGCCGATATAGCAGCAGCAGCAGAATGGATTGGAGATGCACCTGACAATGTAGCATCAACATGGTTCGATTCCGATGCACATGTTCGACAATGTTTAGCAAAACTATTACCACCTGTCAGCACATCAGCACCTGGATCCATTGTTCATGCACCC
Source organism: Lichtheimia hyalospora FSU 10163 (assembly GCA_025094155.1). Lineage (NCBI taxonomy): Eukaryota > Fungi > Mucoromycota > Mucoromycetes > Mucorales > Lichtheimiaceae > Lichtheimia > Lichtheimia hyalospora. The sequence continues at coordinate 30,680 of PTRB01000026.1, forward strand.
TTGGTTTCACTCGTTGCTCATTTACGTCTTGTCAACCAGAAACTATTTGAAATCGCTGCATCAGCATACGACGCATCCACAGTCAATAAGATCAGTCGAGTCCTTGGTATCCATATTCGAGCTATTCCTGATTACGTATGTCAAGCAGCACCTTTGGATCATGAACCAGCACAAGTCTCTGATGTGGATGATGATCTACGATTGGAACAACAACAGCCAATCCAAGATCAAGTGGAAATGGAATCTGTACAAGCGCCTATTACATCAAATGATGAAATGCCAACTGATACCAATTCGATAACGCATGATACACCCAACTCGATACCGCAGCAATCACCAATTAATGAAACAATCCCAACTTCACCAGCAGTTACCCAACCATCCATTTCCAATGAAACAATATCTCGTCATCACCATAGCAACAACAATGTCGAATTAGATTCACAAGTCACTTCTCCTCCTCCTCCTGATTCTCATTCTCCACCATTGACAGCACGACAACATGAACCTGTTGTGGAATCGATGCCGGATACCCTACCAGAAGATCCCATCAAATCCTCCATACCACCACCTTATCTCGCTGAATCTGTTCCAGAACCGGAACTATCACCAGAACCAAGTAGACCATCTCCAACTTCATATGCCACATCTCATGATACACCAACAACTCCAGTTTACAATGCTGGATCCGACATGACAACCACCACCAATGGAATGCACATGGATGATCTTACAATTCCCATTTCTGCACCAGTAAGTGTCATTGTCAACATTATACTTGATTGTATCCTTGCTCATTGTATGAATCATTATTATAGTATCACAATGACACATCAGCACATCCCCTTGTTTCAAATAATCATCAAGTGAACGACATATCACGTACCGCCCCTATCAATGGCATACTCAGTCACGATCATGATGATGACCATAGTCAACATCAAGGATTGAATGATATCGTGAGTCACACTTCACCCCACGAAGATCTGGATCATTCGAGAAACATTGACTTTGCACCCAATTCACTTCATGATCGATCGAGTGTTTCCGGTAGTGAAGCAGGACTTGTATCATTGGATTCAGCAATATCACCAAGACATCAACATGCTACACGACCCACCATCAGTACTGAAACAAGCAACAACAACAAACCACCACGTCGGATCCAAAGCACATTGACCCATGTTCCCTACTTTGCACCCAAACAAGTGGACGATCCTTTGCCTGTATTTGCAGACAATAAGCGTTCTGAGGCGAATGTAGCCGCAGCAGGTCGTGGTGGCAAAGATAAAACAGCGACTTTGTATGCTATGGTGGATAAATTGAAATCAGCATCAGCTGATAATGGGACATTCAGAAAATTGGTTCGATTGGCTCGTGAAGCATCTATCATCCAACCATGGGATCAAGGTGGTGCCAATGAAGCCTACAGCGAAGTATGGGCAGGTGCTGATAACAATGGCGGCAACTTTGTGGAGCTTATGCAAGGCATCTTGATTTATTTGGGTGCTGGCAATGATCATGGTTGTAACAAAACAGTATCAATGATTACGGTGTTGGATCTCATACGTCAATTGTTGGTTACGCAAGTGGGATTATTCAAATATTACGAGCGCAAGGTAGATGCTCAAGGCATGAGTCTAGAAGCACGATTGACTGAAAGATTATTGGTTGTGCGTGCCAATGATGATCCCTCGGTAAGTATGTGAAACTATCAAAATGAAAAAAATGTGCTCATGATGCATATAGGTGTCAACGGGTGCAGAAGATGCCCTGGATACGTTATTAAGCGTATTGGAACCACACAATGCTTTCGACATGATAATTGCGTATCTCATTCATCGATTGATCCTAGCACCCTCATCGGAAGATCAGAATAACCAATCGCGGTATCATCCCGTGGGGACAGCATTTACATATTTGGGTAAATGCGTAAGGGAGGTTAGCGACACATTCTTTGTCGACGAATGGCTTGTTCAGGGTGGTGCCATGGTGTTCATCAGGGTGAGTTCCAATGCAACATGACATCTTTAATCTTTATTCTCACCCTTCTATTTTTCTTGACGATAGGGCATGAACCATCCCATGATTCATGTACGCAAATCAACTGTAGAATCCATTGTCGAATTCCAATCAATATTAGGCGATGACATTTATCAATTCTTGGATGACCTAAGGGCGGATCAGGCAAATTTAGTGAAACACTATGTTTCTCGAGCTGTCAAGCAACGTTCAAGCCATAGCAGTTTCAATAGTGCTCCTCCTAGTAGCCATCAGCTTTAAATATACAATCTTTCCCTCACAATCGAATATTCCCCTTTTTTTCCCTAACGCTTCTTTATTATTATTATCGTATCTAATATCGTTAACTTTTTCTATACATCACTCGCCACTTTATACGACAGGGGTCGTCACTATATGAGAAGGGAGAAAAAGCATGGTAGTGATAATGAGGAGTGCATTCATAGAAACGTTCTGTATGTATATATTCACCGTGACGCGCCCTTACATTGTCCCTGCATTATAGTCAAGTGTGTGTGAGAGAGTGAGAGTGCACGGAAAAGAAATTTAATATGATACGGATGTGCTGCATAAATAGAAAAAACAGCCAAGGATCACGTGTGATGCAATTGTTTATGCGGGTAGGCGTTTACCGCATCATCGCATTGGCATCACATACAGAAAGCAGGGATCTGCTGTACCTTTGGCGCCAGTGTTGATCACATCATATGAAAATCTTCAGAGTGCTCCTTTGCTTTATGTGTGGTGGCGTTCTTCTAGTAGACTCTACCAAATGTCGTGTTCTTTGTTTCCTCGCCCCTTGCTCATTAGAGCTTCCAAACTAGAAAGACCGCTAGGCGTTATTCAAATACTAGCACACACGCGTATACACTAACGCACAAAAACACAACACCAACGAACCCAGGGAACAGAGCAAAACGAGGGAACGTGCGTGCGCTTGAGTAGTAATGAAAATTACACCGAGTGTTGCATTTACTTTTTTCTTACTATGATGCATGCATACATATACATCATTGTCATGAAAGTGTGATTCATTGTATGTGGTATCATTCAATAGCATCAACGTGATTGTTTTAATCCTTGTTCAGCCTTAGCAAACGGTTAAATGTGCATGTACGTAAAAGGGTACATCGGTGAAAAAGAGATATCAACCCCTGTGCCTATATTTACTATATTATTCCAGGCCATGGTTTTTTTCCCTTTTATCTTTGCCTAACATTTATCTTTTTCTTTCCAAGACTCACATCTCTTTCACTTTTCATATACTTTTGACCCTTCCCTTTCCTTCTTCAGTCACTCCTTCTTTTATAAAACCATTTGCATACACTCTTTTTGATCTTCTCGATAATATATCATTGGGCATTATGCTTGCAGATAGCCAACAAGAATTTATTTTTGAAAACGCGCCCCAACAAGACGATATGATTATGTCTGCCACCTCGTCCTCGTCAAGTTTCAATTCGGTCGAGAAGGAACACTATCATAAACGACCCAGGCAATATCATAGAAAGGACCACCACCATCTGATGCCATCCACGACTACCACCACTACCGCTGCAACCACTGCTTGTTCACCTCATGGCAAGGAAAAGGAAGAGGTATAATATGGAATGAATCATGCAACATAATCAACTCAACTTTGAATATCCATTAATAGCAAGTTTGGCCACCCGATGTGGAAGCTGCGTTTATTGAAGGTGAGGATTGTGCTTGGACCACTAGGTTCTCCCCCTTTTTATTTTTCCCTTTACCCGCCATTAATGCATTTCCTTTCTTGTCAATGATTTACAGCCCTGGAGTCTATTCCCAAGCTTGGTAGACGAAAGATTCTCGTCAATGGCAAACCATGCGGTAAGCAAATCACGTGCTGTCATTTTGCTTATACATTTTACTCATACACTTATCAGGTCGCAATGAGCTCATTTCAGACTACATTAAGCGTAAAACTGGCAAGATTCGTACGAGAAAGCAAGTATCGTCACATATCCAAGTGCTCAAGAATACAAGGAAAGGAGAACCACAATGTAAGTTTGAATGATTGATAGACATAAGACAAAGCCTAATCTTGAGTTGTTGTAGTCATGCGACTCCTGACTGATGCACCAGCAGATACAGAGGATGATACACAAAACCCACAACAACAATCACAACGACCAACCAAGTCATCAAGACCTATTGGAAAGCAGCAACCTAATAATGCTGGCTCATCACGTCGTCCATCACAACAGCAACCACAGCAACAGCAATATACCTTTCACCAAGCAACCAACAGTATCATTTCACTTGGTGGTCTTACTTCATCAGAATCTTTTTCATCATGTGATGATTCATCTCTCAGCAGCAGTTCTTCACCTTGTCATGATTATGTCTTTGATATGCTCTGTAATGGTGGTGTTACTACCCATGGCAGCAATGATTTCTTGCAAATGAATGGCAGTACCCTTCAACATCCCCTATTTGGTGATGCTTTACAAACACTTCCCACAGCCGATATTACATTGGATGATCCACTATCATTCACAGATCCTTTTATGCTTGGTGTCGATTTAATGTCAACAGCAGTTGAAGCGGCAGGTGCATCTGCTCAACAAGCAACATCACAAGTATTTAACAGCAATCCATCACAGCAGCAACAGCAGCAACCACCACAACAGCAACAACAGCAACAGCTGCAACAACAATTGCTAATGCCAGAGATAAAACAACGATTTGATGATGAGAAAATGAAAAAGTCGCCTCAATGCGCTTTTCTTGACAATAGCATTGATCTCGTTGTCGGAAAGGAGATGGATCAAGGATCATTCGTTTTATGGCCCAAGTATATCTGTTTCTACCTCGAATACGTGCTACCACACGATCCATCCAACACATTTTCACATCCTCTTGCTCGTATGCAAGACTGTTATCCCAACTGCTTGTCCAAAATACCTGCATCAAGTATCATTAAGCAGACAAAGCGTTCACCCTTGGCTTATATTGTTGCAAAGTATCCAGCCAATATCGTGTTGCATGCAAAAACACACCTTGATCTCAACCTTAACCTTCGCGACTTTTATTTCAATAACAATTGTTTCTTTGAATCGCGTGATCGGCGGACAATCGAATGCACCACCACAATCTACTCTTTTGGCAACATTGTCCTCGAATCTAAAGAAATCCAGCAAGCCTTATGTCTCAACCAGGATCGATATATTTATAGCTTTGCCTATGTTAACCAGTTCTTTGGTGCATTCATGAAAGGGATTCGATCATTACAAACGTTTCAGGAAATTGATGTTGTCATCCAAAACTTGTGTATTGTTCAAGTAAGTATTCATCCATCTAGCAGGTCATCAAGTGGATAACTGATATATGAAACTATCATTAGGTCTTTGAAGATGTAGAAGTCAAGTATGGTCCTACTGCTGCATTCCTTGAGCAACCTTGGGACTTGTCTCAACAACAACAACAACAGCAACACCAATCATGCAATTCACCAGAACAAGCATCTCCCTTATTGGTCATGGCTTATGAGTTTGAACGGGGTCAAGGCAATATGGATATATCGGCAGTAGGTGATATCAGCAAGATCAACAAGCTTGGTATTGGTCGCTCCATGGAGGTGGATGATTTGTAAAGCACGCGTATATATATATCTTTTCCTCCCCCTACAAGTTCACTTACACACCAACATAGTCTTTGTATCACATCACATCACACACACACACACACACACACACACTCTCTCTCTCTCTCTCTCTCTCTCTCTCTCTCTCTCTCTTTTTCTCTCATGCAATCTAAAATCTCGCTACATTGTTCCAAACTGCTTGTCAGTTTTAATACATTCTTTTTTTTTCTGCTCTCTAATCTCTATTATAATCTATCTAATACGTATATACACAATGTTTACTTGGCTATTCTTTGAACCATATCATCAATAACAGGCGAACGACGCTTTTCAAAGACTTGATGGACAAGTGGTATCCAGTGTTCCTTGACCAATGTCACCAAGGGATGATCTCTGGGCAAGACCAATTCTAATACACGCCATCCTGCAAAAAAGGCAGCCATTGGATTATCCGGCCAAATGTGTTGATGGAGATATTGAATATATGCTTCAGCTTCCTCGAGTCCTTTATCGAACAATCCAAGTCTTTCAGCCAACCCCTTGCCAAACATGGTGGGAAAGATACGTAGATGATATGCAGCGAGCGCTGATTGAGCCATGCCATACACCCAGTGATTCTTTGGCACATTATCACCCAATTCTTCAGTCAAATAAGGTTCGATCATACTGATAGCTTCTGGGTCATCTTGCAATCCATGGGCAACTGCTGCCAACTTGAGTACTGTTGCTTGCATTTGATTGGATACTACTTGATCCTCTTGTTCTTCCTTCTCCTCCTTGCTACATCGAGTGCATTGGCAATGAAAGAATTTAAACTTGTCAAGCTTGGCACGACGCATAGCTGTTGTACCACATACGAGACCACCCAATGACATGTCATCTTCAGGCAAATAAGAAAAGGAGAGCACGGTACCCGCTTCAAGATGACCAACAGCACGAAACACCATACAGTTGTCTTTTGGTTCGTATTGCAAGAATAAATTTGGTGCACATGCATGGGCAAACTTGCTTCCCCAACGCATTAAACAAATCATGCTACGTTGACGTGATAGATCATATGTGAAGCTGTACGATTCACCCCATTTCGATCGATAGTACTCTCTTCGTTTCTTGCGTCGTGTATGGGTTGTCTTTCCACGATCATGATGATAGGATACTGTGTGTGCATTGCCATAGATCTTGAGAATAAAGCGACTCATACTATCTGCATCCACATTGGCAAATTCAGGTAATGTTGCTGACACTTGGTCACATACTTGTCGTACAAGATCGACCGTTGAGTGACTGAATTCAGGATAATAATAAAAGTCAAAGTCGTCGTCAGGGTGATCAAGCTTGAGATAAGCGAGCATGGCTGCTGGGATACCAGGAATAAACTCATCATCGTATGGATCGAGCACTTCTTCAAGTGATTGCCAGAGCTTTTTCGAATAGTGGGGGGATATAGACGATCGGCATGTTGGGTTGAGCAAATACTGCAAATGAGGACGTTCAACAAGGACAATATCACCAGGGGCTAATGCTTGTTTGTTGACAAGTGATCGACCTTCCAATGGGCATTGGCGAAATTCAACGAGCTGAGTAAACGTGTCTCGATTGAGGACAGTGGATAGATCGTGCTGGTCCACTTGCATAAGTTGATAAGCTGAGCAAAGGAAAAAATGAAAATATCACGATAATCTGACATTGTTGCTACATAACCACCCATTGGATGATAAAAACAATGATGTGAAGCCAAGGTCACAAGTACTTTACTGCTTCTGTTACAAGCAATATGTTTATTTGTTATTTGTCATTCTGCAGTGCAACGGGTTAAAATCTACTTTGATACGCTAATGGTTTCCAATTGTACAGAAAATTGAACCAAAGGATTTGGCACATCCTCTTTCTTGATGCGGCAAGCTTGGAGCCTTTCGCACCACAAGTCGATCTACTGTACGTCCAAGTGCACCAGTCTTTGGATGACTTTCATGATGAGATACTAGCAATTGTCGTGGAGAAACTCGAATCGTGGAAACTCCATATCCCTCGTAACGTAATGCAGACCAGTCATTATAAGGAACAGTGTTATTCTGGAATGGGTCGACACCTTGAAAGTTGCCAGCATTACCAACAATCAATTGGAAGAAGGATGGAGCATCCCGATAAGATGTAGCAATACGGTCATTATGTGCTACAGGATACGTGCGTTCATAATTGTGTCGGTGACCACTATGTTTACAAATGAGCGTGATTACATATTTACGTAACAAAGGAAATAAACATACCACAAGTAAATATCCACACGATGTTTGAGTAGCAATGCTTCGAGACCACCTGTGCGTTTGCCATTATACATCGGTCCCAATCGCATCGTTTCAGCTTTCCATGTACAATCTTCATGCTCTGCAGGAGAACAATACATGGGTCGATGTGCCATCACAATGATCCATGGTCGTTCATGTCGATTCAAATTGGCACGTGTTAAGTCGTCATCGAGCCATTTCAAAGCAGTTTGGATTTGGTCATAAGAACCCATTTCAAAGAACACTTCGGATGAAAAGGACACCAAATGCAGTGATTTGTAATCAAATGAGTACATGGTTGGATCCGGGAATTCAGATTCTGAAAATGGCACAATGCTGAATCGATTCTTGTAATGAGAAAAGTTGTATGCACCCTCGTGATTACCCAACGCCGTCATGACAGGGATGGTTGCATAAATGTCTTGAACAAAGTTCATATATTCATCACCCTTGGTACCTTCAAAATCAGCCATGTCGTATGCTTGATCTATACAGTGTGATGTAATAATAGGTTATGACCAAATAATAGGAGCTGAAAAATCTCATTCTTACCTCCTGCAAAAGCAATAAAGTCATATCGATGTGAATTGGCCATGCGTAACAGATTGGGCATTGATACTGCGTTGGAAGTGCCCTGTTGCAATCAACAAACAAAGCACTTATCAGATCACACAAGTGTCACAGAAGTTCTCTTTTCCGTACCATATCAGCTGTAGCAATAAATTCAAAGGAATCATCGGTGGAAGGTGTATGGAATTTATAGATCTCGGACCATGTAGTTGTACCGTCTCTAACGGCACCCACTTGGTACTTGTAAATCATTCCAGGAACCAAATGTCGGGTTTCGAGATTATGCAGATAAATGGTACGGTTTTCTTCTCCACCATCAATGAACGCCCATCCCTAATAATAGATGGAACTTTCTGTCAGTATCAATATACAAACATGACGTATCATCGTGGCATTTTACCTCCACACGGCTAACCATCATGGCTGAAAGGTCTTTATCGCCCTCCAACCAATATTGCAACATGGCATTGTCAAGAGGAACAAAAGTGGCAAATTGAATACGGCAATTTTTGCCATCTGGCATCCATGCCATATGAAGTTGTTGTGGTTCGGATGGACCATAAGTCCGGTTCCAAATCCCATTCACATTGAATTGATCTTGGACTGCACGTGTACCAGGTGCACCAGGGAGTGGCACACTTGCAACCAATGTAATAAGACCAAGGAATATCCAAATCCACAGTCGTTGTAACATTGATAAAATGGTGAAGAGAAAGGAAAGAAAAGGTGCTTTTATATGAGAATAGTTGTAATCTTTAAGTCATTCAGGGGAAATGGCAACACATGAAACGCTTGGAACAAGAAAACATGCAATAAACATCAATTACCATCAAGGGAAAGACATGTGCATTGTTTCAACAGTAAAATAATATATATGTAAACTATACTACAGATACACTATGTAACATTTTTGGGTGTGTTTGGTTATCGTAAGTCGTCATCACGATCACTTCCACCAATATCAATCTCCTCATCTTCATCATCTTCCTTGATGGTTGTCAATGTGGATTCATTGGTTGCAGAAGGTGTGGATGTCATGTCATTATTATTGTTGTTGTTGTTAGTGGAAACAGCTGTAGATGTTGGCGTTGGTGTATGTTCCACAACGCGATTGTCATCGTCACTGCTGATGCTGCTATTGCGCAATTTGCTAGGCCGCGTGACCCCGTTCTGTTTCTTTGCAGATGGCGACTTTTTGTTTGGAACAACGACACATAGCGGGCTGCTACTCATGCTTCCACTCCACGTAGCTGATCTTTTCATTTTGGAAGGTGCAATCTTTCCACCACCACCACCACCTTGCATTTGGGGTCGTCGACGAGCACTTGTTACTTTGGATCGCATCTTTTCATGTGCTGATATCAACCTTGGATCCATAGGATTGCGATGGTTACCACCCATAATAGGACTACTAGCTCGCCGTAATAATTCTTCCAGATCCATTGAACTTCCTCTCTCCATGGCTTCAATAGCAGCATCACGCATCCGTTTCTTTCGTCGTCGCACCTCTTCCACATCATTATCAGTATCCGTATCATCATCATCATCATCCGCTTCAGATCCACTGTTGACAATATCTACATCACTTCCATCATCTTCGGATCGTTTCCGCATATGTTGTTGCTGCTTCTTTTTTCTTCTGGTCGCTAGAGCCATTCTTGATGCTACAGATGCACTATCAATCACTGATACTCTGCGTTTATCATCATGATCATCAAATGTGCCAAGTAATGGTGCCTTTTGTGCATATTCTGCCAACTGTCTTGAGTTATGCGATAACAATAGTTGATGAATTTGTGTAGCGGATGTAGTCAATGGTGATGGTGATGGAGTAGTTGGATGATGCTTATTAGGGTTCCGTAGTGCTTGTAATGCAAGAGAAGTCAATGAGTGGTTGTCGGTCTTTGTATTGGTGGTGGATGGTGATCGACGTGAAATGGTGATTGGTAATGGTGAAGGGAAAAACTTTTCGATATTGTCGCTAAGGAATACACCAAGACGATGTTGTATAGAGTGAGTGACAGCCAATTCTTGTGCACGTCGTAATGGGATCCATGTTCCATAAAGACCACTTTTTTGTTTAGGAACACGGCGTCGATCCATTTCAAAACTGAGAATCATGCTTCGTTCACTTTCAGTTTCGATACCGCCCGCGGTTAAAAGAATGGTGCCATTAATGTAATTGGTGTCCAAACGTCGCATAATACGGCATTCAGGTACAGTTTCAGTAGGTGCCAGCACCGCCACACAAACTGCAATATTGTCGACAACTGTTATGTACATGTTGGGATTGGTGGGTGTTGTCGTATGCACCACATTGTCTGTTGTTGTTGTAGATGTATTTACATGATCATTCTCGGTACCCAATGTCGTTGTATCCTTGCGTAATAATGCCTCGAGTGCTGGAAATCGTGATAATGCTGCTTTGAACTCCACTGTCAGGTTATTGGTTGAGCTCAAGGATTGCAAGTATGTTGTAAGCAGTTTTGTCAAATCAGGCATCGATGGCTGTTGTTCTGATGAACCATCTTGGAGATTCAATGCCTTGAAAAGATCGATACTGCCATTGGGTTCTGATTTGCTGTTGGTTTTAAGTGGTAATGCGGGAATGTTGGTTGCAACAAATGAATCAATGTTGGTCACTGTGTTGGTCGAGTCGGTGATCGTTTTATCATCATCATCCTCAAATTTGACAAATGTTTCATCATCAATCGGATCATCATCAGTTGAAGATACTGCTTGATTGTCTACGTTGATGAGACCATTAATCACAATGGGATATCGGAATGATCTCTGTTGTCGTTACCTGGAAGAGGATCTGTTGTTGCTGTGGTAACAGGTAATTGGTTCTCTTGTTCATCTAGTGGATCATCACTTAATAGTTTTACGAGTCCTTGGCATTCATCCAGTTTGAATTCGGTCAATAATTCACGTGCTCGGCTTAGTGGTACCCTATTTGTTGTGTTGTTTGTTAGTAAATGTATATGCAAAGGCTGACTCTGAAATATGATACTTTACCAAGTTCCTCGACAATCGATAGGCCCTTTGGTGAGCGTTACAATGACTTTTCCTTCACTCGATTCTGACGCTGCATCGAAATGTCCTTTACCCAGAGTAGATCGAGCCACCTTTCGCATTTGAGTAGCATTGACATATCCTTCACCCAAATAAAAGTGTTGACTATTCTTTCGATCTTTGGCATGATCAGCAGCATGTCGTGTTCGTAATGCCACGTGTTCAGTTGCACCATCCGTAGAAGCAATGAATCGTAATACTTTGATCTCTTCCGTGATTAAATCGAGCTGATAACATTCCAATGCACCTATTGTCTTTTTCTGAATGTTGTACGAATCATCCTTTTTCGGTTTTGGCCATTGAGTTGATTGTCGTCGAGACTGGGATCGAGATGGCTGTTGCTGTTGCTCCTCATGGTCATTCTTTGTTGATAATAATGGTTCCTTGGGTAATGTCATGTTATCCATAGTGGAAGGAGGTGTGGTGTATACTTGATCATCGTCACTGAATAAGGATGCACCTGATGTGGCACCTTCCTCTGGCCAAGATTTTCTCCGCGATCGTGTAAGATGTTCCTCCTCCTCCTCCTCCTCCTCTGATTGATCCATGGCTGCTGAAGCTGCATCGGCCATACCACGAGCTGCTGTACTAGCAAGTAATGCTCGTTGTAGTAGTGATGTTTCTTTTGATCCCATCCATGCTGAAAAACTCTTGCGAGAAGATATGGATCTTGATGATCCAGAAGTAAAAGATGCTGGTGATGTTGGTGCCGGTGGATGATAATGGTTGTTGTTGTTGTTGTTGTTGTTGTTATTGTTACCATTACCATTAAAGTACGCTTCAAGTTCAGCAACAGAAATCGACTCGGGAGCACCAATATTGAAAGGAGACGCAGTAGCATCATCCGATAAAAAGACCGAGCTGAAATCGTGTTCATAATTGGTCGTGTCCCATAAATCATCGCCACTGTGATTAAAAGATGGGCGTCTCGATGATGATGAAGATGATGGAATTGAGTTATTACGTGGATTATAATTATCGGAGACCGTAACTTGAGCAATGCTTGGGCGACGAGAGCTAACCAGTGATGGTCGACGCATAGATGAAGTATCAATATCAGTCAACATATCATCTCCTTTAAGCATTTCTTCATGATAATCTGAATATTCTGCTTCACTTTCTTCATCTGATACATCCATTAAAGTAGGTGGTGATACAGGTGGAATAGTTTGTGGTAAATCCATCTTTTGTTTCTCGACAACAGCAGCGGAGGATGATGGCGAGTAGGACGAGAAACTTCCCGATGATGATGATGATGATGATGAACTTGGTGTTACTGGTGATAATGGTAACATGGATGGATGAGGATAATGAGAATGTTCGAAATGATCATGTCGTATTCTTTTGTTCTTTCTTTGTTGTTCTTCTTCTTCCTCCTCTAGTTCTAATTGACGTTGTTTTCTTGTCTTTCGTCGAGAGGAACGCGTACTAGGTGGTGTACTTGTGGAAGTTGTAGGAGATGGATGATGAGAAGGTCGTGATAGAGGTGTTGCAGTTGATTCATCCTCAGAAGATAAAGATGTATCCGATAATAACGCGTCAGTACCAGATGATGGGGGTTCTGTTGCAAGAGAGTAATTGATTTTGCGTGAATGACGTTCATCATAATGCTTTGCCAATAAAGGTGGTCTTGGTGGATTATGTGCAGCAGCTCGTTTGAAATGCTGAGATATACGAGACGAGACTGTGGCAAATGGTGTTGCACCCCTATATCATCATCATGTGAGTGGATCTACAACGCGTCTTTAACGTGTATCAATAATACTTACCCCAACGTTGCATATTTGTACTTCATGATCACATTGGCAAGTTCTTTGGGTGAACTAGGCTTATTGCCTAGTTTGAGTAACGCTTTCATGATAGCAGTGAACACCTTGTCTCGAGCATCGTCAGGGTGAATGGGCACCGGTAATTCTTGTCGGGTGTCGTGACTAGAGCTGCCATTGTCTGTCATTGACGCTCCTCGTTTATCAGACATTGTAGGTGAGAAGGCGATCGAATAGTGTCGTAATGTTGGTTTTTGACAGTGTCGGTCTTTTTGCGGAAGTCAATAATGGTTTGACAAGAAAGGGTATAGTGATTCAACAGAAAAAAGTTGCAGTGTAAGTATATGTGAGAGTGTGAATGTGAGTATAAAGAAAAGAGAAGAGAAAAGAATATATGACTCAAAGGATGAAAAAAGGTGGAAGAACAAGAGACGAGACAATTCCAATAGACGGAGCCTATTCCTTCACACTCTCTTTATCCCATCCAGGCGGAGCATATAAGTCGATCAAAAAAAGAGCGTACACACACACTTCTTTGAATCACATTAACATGTCAAATACACCTATCTTAATATAGATGTCATCCATCATTTAATATATAAAACTCATTTACATTATCTCTCTTCATTATCTGGGATTGTAACAATAACGCAGAAACAACATCTCATTGTTTGCTGTGGGATTATTCCGCTACTAAAAGGGTATCAGTGAAACAATGTCTTTGATCCCTTTCTTTCACATGAATGAAAAAATGATATACGCCTTACCAATCATATTATTACCCTTCAAAGTGCCATGTAAATAGCTTCCAATTCAATTTTCTTATGTGTCTCATTCACCTCTTTATTCTTGTCCACTTTTGTGTTGCGTTACACATGTCGCTCTTTTCAAACAGCGCGAAACAGCTGATGAAGCTTTTGAGAGCAAGGGATGTCAAATCATGTGCACAACTACATATCCGCTATCAATGCTGCATTTACGCTCGAGATATTTCCCGCTTTCATCATCAGTGTGGGAATATTCGCATATCAAATCGATGCATCTTGCAGAATTTGCTGAAACAGTATGCAGCTCTATAATAAGGATTGTTCCAGGCAATCCTTTATCTCACGTGACTTGGCGCTTCCTTTCTTGCACAGGTTGTCTACATCCTCTCAGAACAAAGTGTTTATTAACAGTGATGTATCAACGTGGATGCTATTCATTCACGGGTGTAAACTAAGAGTTTATTTCAAATACAAAGATATGCTCTGCCATTGAAAGCATGTTCAATATGAATGCCCAAGCCCTGATACTCCGATTGTTATAACAAGCAATGCTGATCTTGTCGATGCATAAACGAGAAAAACCTAGTTTGACATGTTGGAGAATCGCTATTGGCAAATTTTTATGTAAGGAGCTATTAATAATGATTATGGTGGGGTATTATCAGTTCAAGAATGTTGATGTCTCATTATTTTTTCATGGCAACCTTTTGTACATCGTACTGTTCTTGCTTTTCCGCGTACCATACGCATAGTACGGGAATGACCATGTTGATCTTCACTGCAAAAAAAGCGTCCCAATTAGGAAATCAAATCTGGCAAAAGGCAGCTTTTCCAATAAGGTGCTTACTATTGTCCGCATGCATTGCATACGGTATCGCCCACTTGGAGCTTGCTTTTCCTCCATGCCGGTGTTTTCGAGGTATGACAGTTGGAGCAATAGCGTACAATTTGGCTTGTCGCGTTGTTTTGCTCTAGAGGAAATTCACAAAGTGAGGATCAAGTTGGCTTTCCAATCAAGATGTATACTTCTTATGAGTATATCACACTGACCATTGAGATCAAATGGGAAGAATCCCTCGTTGAATAACCAACCATATTCTTGATCACCGCATGAATTCATCAGGCATTCTTCAGGAAGTGTCATTGTTGTGTGGTAACAATGGGAAGAGCATGATACCATTGTCCATAGTTATGCACCTTTATATACACCATGCTATAATGTTAAGGCTGACAGTCATGCATAATATATTGTACTGAAAAGTCTAGACCATCATCCATAACAATGTTCCCATTATTAAGTCATATGCAATTATCTTGGGCGTTTTTATTGTAGTATGTCAATGGATCATGGCGGTTGTTCTAAGTAATATACCATTGTGATTATGGCCTGTGTATGAGCCAAACTAGTGACGAAGATCTTTTCCAAGGACCTGGATCACGTAATCAACCATACGGAATTAAACACGGTGGATCAAGTTGATGCACAGTAAAGATCCCGAGAGAAGCGTCAGGTTGTCCCAGCAACGATGGTGCATGGTTTATTATGTACATGCTTATGGGTGACTGGTAGTGATTTGCAACGTAGTATGTACAATGATCCTTTATTATATATACTTCTTGTCTGCGATAGTGCTGTGCAAGTGTATAAGTATTTCAATCAGTATTCTCTTCATCCAATTTGTTCTTGTTGAGTGATTTATAATGTCGTATCAACTTTGATGATCCATCGCTTCCCTGATCGAACTGTCTGTTCACTTTATTGTTGCGAATACTAAAAAGAGGACATGTATCAGCAAGGAATTTCAAGGCGAATGGTCAATGATTTACTATAATCCGCATGCATTGCAGAGTGGCAGTTTCGTCTTTGGATCCAAGCGCCATGTGGTATCTTCGGTTTTTCTGCAATTGGAGCATAGGCGGTGACGAAGCTTTTTACGTAAAGATGTCGTAGATTTGATGGCCTTGCTTGATCTTTTTGAGCGCATAGTTGAAGATGACGCGGTTGTTGATCCAACTTTGACAGATGGTGTTGGGATGGTGTCATTCACATATTGTCTCTCATTGATCATTGTTTCATGCCAAAACACTTCAGAGAAAAGTGCGTTAAAGATATCAGAGTTGATATAGGTGTTGTTATTGAACATAATAGATTTGAATTGGTGTAAAGTACAAAAAGGGATGTTTCTATGGATTATGATGTCTTTTTTCTTATAATGTACAGTCGCCGTTGGCGTAGGTGGTATGTATAGAAAGTGTGTTATGCAAATATAGTGCTGGCTAGCATTGATGGTTTCAGAATCCAATTTATCATGCTCTGTTGTTGATCATCCTCCTATCCTTGTCAATCCTCGCAATCCAGGTTGCACTTGAAGTAAGGGTCGTTGTGAAAATACAAATTTCTCTCGTAGGATAGCAACGGTATCATAGGTACTGGTGGGTTCAGTAGTCGTATCTTGCTCGTTATCCACATCCATGACTTGATTATCCTTTGATCCACTTTCAACGCGTTTATGAATCACTGCCAACGGTTTAGGAAGCTTGACCTTTTTGCCTTCTAACCGATGATGTCCCAAAGAAAGGAATGCCTTATCCTACATATTCATCCTGTTATTTCACCATACAATAACTTGTATCCTATGTTTACCTTATCAATGTCGACATTGCCAATCTTGAGTTGTTGGACACTTTCTTCTTTGGTTGTGAAGCTGCCTTGAAATTCAAAGAGAATGAGACCTGATTCCGTTTGTGATTCTTCCAAGGAATAAATGACCGTGTGGACCATGGCGTGTGGTGGTTTGAGAGTGAAACAAACAAAAAGTTGAAGGGGCGGCAATCAAACACGGCACGACGCGAGTTAAGAAAAAGGTACCTCTTTGTCACGCGTTTTTACTCTCTTCTCTCCTCAGACATTGTACCACCACTACTACCATTCCATGTTCAAACGAAAAAGAGACTCGGATACACAACTTGATGACAACAATAACGACGACAACCAACAAAAGCAACTACAGCTACAAGATCATCAACAGCTAACTTGCAATGACACTGAACAAACATCCATTATCGACGTTGAGAACCCCAAACTCTTTCGTCAATGCACCGATCCAGTTGAATGGAATCTTATCAAATATCTCGATATGCGCTCAACTCATGGACGAAGGGCATTTGGTCGTGTATTACACCGTATGTCGATTATCAAAGCATGTCTGTTCTATTCCAGCATCTAAGCTTGTTTATTTGACAGCTCCTCAACGCATATTACTGGGAAAGTTATCATGCTCTTTAGCAGATCGATATCACTTTTGCTTTCCAAACCAAAAGAAATGTGTCCCGTTTGTTTGCGCTTACAATAATAGCAAGTATTTCAATGTTACGTTTCTCATCCTTCTTGTTCTAATTATTCCATTCAATAGGCGCATGTGGTGGCAATATCCTTGCTGTTGGTGACGAAGCAAAGCGGATAACCTTTATACGAACCGATGTGGGCAGTTCCATTGATTATCGTATGTATTTCATGTCCAATCCACATACTGCATTGAATTAATTGAATTTATAGAGGATTATCATGTCTCCTTTAGCGCTCATACCAATGCTGTATTGTCACTTAAATGGGGTAATGATGATACTATGCTGGTAAGTTAATACAAGCTCAAGTGATTATCGTGCTCGTTACCGATACATTTTCTACTAGTTGAGTGGATCAGCTGATGGCATGGTCAGACTATGGGATACTGAGACAAGAACATGCGCTGCAACATTTATGGGTCATACATCAAGCTTACGATCAATTGACTGGCATCCAACGAATCCTAGTATGTGCATTGAATCTCTATAATGATTCTATATTCAACGATATCTTAGATCTCTTGGCATCGTCTGCAATGGATGGCAGTTTTATGATATGGGATCTACGGCACAAGCAAATCAAGGTTCACAGGGATAGTAAGTATCTTATCAACAAAACCTTAAGGTACACGGTGGATTAACATGATATATCTACAGAGATCGATGTATCTGGATTAGATGCACCAGTTTATGCGCCTATCAAAACCACCAAGCTAGCACATGAAATGACGAGTACCAAGGGCTCTGCAATGAAAGAAAACATACATAAGAAAGTGAGTGTGCAACAAAAGAATACCATTTGATGCAAAAGCTGATGATAATGATGATCAATTAGCCCCCACATTCAGTGACGAGTGCATTATTCATGCCCAATTACGAAGACAGGATTATCACTTCAGGGAGTCATGATGGGTAAGTTGAAACAATGATGCATGCTTCCTTTATATGACTGACAGACTTTGATTTAGTACTATCAAAATTTGGGATTGTCGTGCTGGACGTGACGCTAAAACTATCGTACACTATAATTATGATGGTGATTCCAATCGACCTCGGGGTATTGCCGATATGCGACTTGATCACTCTGGCACTCGTTTATTCAGTTTATGCATGGATGGAAGGTAAGAGAGACAATTACATATGTAAAATATCAAGATATAAATGTAACACTCACTCTCTTTTATAGTGTCAATCTCCATTATCTCACCAACATTACTCGCCCTGCCATTCGCTTCACTGATCCCGATTATACCATCTCATCCTTCTTTGTCAAGATATCTATTTCATTTGATGACCGCTTCCTGATTGCAGGATCATCATCCAACGCAGTGTTTGCATGGGAAATTAATCGACCCGATGCACCTACTGTCAAGTATACCGGGCATAAGGGAGAAGTAGGATCGGTTTCATGGAATCAACGACAATATCAGGTATGATGATATCAAAGGATATATTATATAAACTCTTTTAACATATTGTTTTATAGTTTGCAAGTTGTTCGGATGATGGCTGCGTTCGTGTATGGGATTTCGATGTTGCAACTAACCCTGCTGACGGATATGAACCTTCTGATGGAGAAGAAGAATAAAGAAGGAGTTGGCTATCCTATGATGGTGGTGCGCATCCATTGTACATATTCAAGCACCAATAATCTTACATGTAATACAATGACATTTCCCACTATGATTAAATAAATTCCCGGTGGTTTATTTGTAACAGATGGCCATTGTTCTATACTAGTATGTTGCACAGAAAAAGAGGCCTGAGCTTCATCTTCATTATGCTATTATGTGATCTGTGTACCCAAGAAATATTCGATACTAGATATATCATTATTATGTTGATTCAATTATATATAAAATCCTTGGTGTGATATTGCAAGTCCATGTGGCGTTACATGATGCTATCGATAGAGTGGCAGGTGGCATGAGACAAATATAGTAACTGGCCATGCAAATAGGGATTTGGAACTAATTTGAAAGAGTGGGGTATAAAGAAAGAACGCACACCTCTTTCGATTTTCCTTGTATCAAACAAAGATCCAATGTACGGTGTGGGACAATCTGGAAGCTCACTCGGAGCATCTCCTTCTGGAGGCAAGTACAACAACCAATCTATGCAGAAAAATGACCATGACTGACATGGATGCGCTTTTTAGGCATTCGTCTCAACTTTATTACTCCCAGTGACCAGGCCAAGTTTGAGGATCTGTTTAGTCGTGCAGCAGCATCTACGGGTAGCAACAAACTGCCAGGTGAGGTTGATGATGAGCTGAATGCCATGGGTTACTCATCAAAGTATTTATTATACGATAGCTATGGCTGTGCGTGATATCTTGACGCGGTCGAGAGTGGATAATGATTCACTGGCAAAGATATGGTAAGTGGTTAGTTAATATATCAGGAGTGATAATGGTGTCTTATTGTTGTGATATGCATAGGGATTTATCTTCGATTGCCAATGCACCTTATCTTACCTTTCCCGAGTTTGCCATTGCCATGTACTTGACGTCAGAGAAACTACGAGGCAAGGTGGTACCTGCTACATTACCAAGTGCTATCCGAGAAGAAGTGGAATTGGCCATAGCAACATTAGCATCCAAAGAAGGTTCTAATACTCCTCTATCACAACCATCCATGCCACAAGCATCCTTCATGCCACAACAACAACAACAACAACAACAGTTTATGCCACAAATTTCTCAACCACAACCACAGTTTCCTCAACCACAACCACAACAATTTGGAGCAGGTGTTATGATGGCACCTCAGGTACCAGCCATGACAGGAGCTTCTCCTTTTCCAAACATGATGAATCCATCACCCATGACAACGCCACCTGTACAAGCACCTATGCGAACTGGAATTGCACCACCCATGTACAATGATAATAAGCCGCGTCTTGCAGGACAGGATTTCGCTAGTAAAATGATGCCCAATCAAGCAGGAGGTGTAGTAGATCTTGTTACTGGTCGTTCAACCATGCCATCAGCAACCACTTGGAAAATCAGCCCTGAAGAAAAGCAACGTTATCGTGACATTTTCACAGCATGGAATGGTCCTGGTCTTACTTATATGCCTGGTCATACAGCACGTGAAGTGCTTTTGCAATCCAATTTGGCTGAACAAGATCTCATGAGAATTTGGCACTTGGCGGATCGTGATAATCGTGGAAGTCTCG
Source organism: Lichtheimia hyalospora FSU 10163 (assembly GCA_025094155.1). Lineage (NCBI taxonomy): Eukaryota > Fungi > Mucoromycota > Mucoromycetes > Mucorales > Lichtheimiaceae > Lichtheimia > Lichtheimia hyalospora. The sequence goes on from PTRB01000026.1 coordinate 51,297, forward strand.
ATGCTGATGAATTTGCTATTGCTATGCATTTGATTTATCGTAAGCTCAATGGTGTGGAAGTGCCATCCACTTTACCTGCAGAATTGGCAGCACCTTCCAGTGTTCTCAAAAAATTCGTTCGTGGATATCAGAGTTCGCCTACACCGCCACCTATGCAATCTTCTCCACAACAACAACAAGAATATCATCCACCTGTTGAAGATTCTCATACTGGATATGTATCCAATGCTAGAAGAAAGGGACCTGCTAGTCGTTTTCGATCATCTGTTGCTGCTCGACCTAGAATGCAATCCTATGATGAAGAAGAGGAAGAACAAGATGATGGATATGACAACAGTGCAGAGATTGAAGAATTGCGATTCCAGATCAGTGATGTTAAGAATACATTGAATCGTTTGAATGCCAGCAATGCACGTAACCAGGATACATCCCGTGGTGATGATAATCGATACTCAGTGGAAGAACTTAAGGATAAGATTCGCAAGACCCAGGAAGAGCTATTGCGTGCTTCACGATCCAATCCCAAGTATTTCGAGAATACGGAGACATTGCTTGATCTACTTGAGACACAAAAGACATTGCAGGATGAAATTCAGTATTTGTGTAATCGTGATATTCCAGTATTGGCACGACAATTACGTGGTGCAGTTGCTGAGTTGCGTGATACCAAGGTGCGATATGGGCGCAAGAATGATGGATCACAGGATTATATGGCATTTGTGGAACCTACAGGTCCTGGTGGTATTGTGACAGAAAGTGATCGTGTTCGTGCCAAGGCCAAAGCTATGATGGCAGCACGTAAAGCTGGTACTTCAAGTTCACGTGATGCATCCTTCGATCTCAAGAAAGCCGAGCAAGAGAAGGAAGATTATGATCGTCAAGCTGATCAATATGAACGTGAAATGGAACGATCCAGAGACGCATTACGGGACTTGCGCGGCGAGTTGCATTATTTGTCAAGTCTTTCTGAATCCAAGGCTATCAAGGATAAGAAGCGATTTGATAAGGGACAAGATTTATCTTATGAACTACGACGTTTCGTGGATCAACTTGAACGTGATTCTATTCTTGGTGGTTCATCATCATCTTCCACACCATCTGCAGAACCACGCTATGGTTCTTCACTATCAGCAGGAGGTCTCTCACCATCTCCCAAACCTGCAACAGCACCCACTAGTCCTAAACCACCAGCTGCTTCTACACCACCCCCTTCTAAACCAAGAACTGCTGAAGAAATCAAGAAAGAGGTAAATAATAATACTTTTAAATGGTTGATGCATGATTGACTCATTTCTTTTTATTCCCAAAACATTTTAGGCAGAGCGTCGTGTTCAAGAGCGTCTTGCTGCATTGCAAGCCAAACGATCACCCTCAGCACGATCTCCCAAGCCAAGCTCAACCCCTTCAACACCTAATGAAGATGAATTGGCTGCTCAACGTGAGTTTATGATTCTATTCTATATTCAGTCAATTATATTAACATGGATTATTTATAATAGGTCGTCTTCGAGAAGTTGAACAACAAGCTCAGCAACGATTGCGTGAGAGTGAAGTGCGCCAAGAAGAATTTGTCACACCATCAACCACACCACAGGATAACTTTGAGAATGAACGTATTCAACGTGAACAGGCTGAACGTGAACAAGCCGATCGTGAAAAGGCTGATGAAGAACGTAGAATTGCTGAAGAGAAGGAATTGGAAGAACGAAGACGTGCTGTACTTGAAAAGGAAGAAAAGCAGCGTTTGGCAAGATTGGAAGCTATTCAACGAGCTGAAGATGAACGTGAAGAAGAAAGACGTCGTGAAGAAGAAGCTGCTTTGCAAAAACTTCAAGGTTCTACGCCAAAAGCACCAGAAGAACCACAACAGCAACCAGCATCAGCTGCAGCACCACCACCTCCTCCACCACCACCAGTGGCTACAACATCTCCTGCAACTACACCCGCAACAACAGCAGCTGATACCAATGCCAAGACAAGTAGCAACAATCCATTTGCCAAATTACAGCAAGGCAAGGAAGAAGAAACTACAAAATCTGATGAACAAGAAAAGAAGGCTACAACAGAACAACCTGAAGAAGAACAAGAACAAGAGGAAAAACCTGTCAACAATAAGCGAATCAGCTATAATCCATTTGCAGCATTTTCTGCATTTTCTGCTACCAAGGCAACAGGTCATGATGATAGCGATTCTGATGATGATGGATGGGATGTTGTTCACCATGACGATACGGATGATGAAAATGAATTCCCTGCTGCTGGTAGTGCAAAGAATTTGGCAGGAATGTTATTTGAAGCTATGAGTCAACGCAAGAGTCCAATGATGGCAAATCGTGAATTGGGATCATCCTCTCCAAAACCACCTGCTGCTGATACAAGTGTACCACCACCACCACCTCCACCTCCACCATCTGCACCAGCTGCTCCACCACCTCCACCAGCACCTGCACCATCAGCAGTATCATCGACTCCAACACCTGAACCATCCGCTGGCCGTAATGCCTTGTTGAGTCAAATCCAACAAGGTACCAAATTACGTAAAGCAGTGACGAATGATCGTAGTGGTGCTTCTGTTGCAGGTCATGTTAAAGAGGATACATCATCATCAGCACCACCACCAGCACCACCAGCACCTACTGCTACTACTGAAACACCAGCACCATCATTCCCAGCACCTAGTGGTGGATTTTTAGCTGAATTGCAAGCACGTACAACTGGTGCACCACCACCACCACCACCTCAAGAACCAAGTTCCCCTGTCAAGCTTGAACATCATCCAGAACAGCCACCAGCAGCCACGTCAGGTGATGGCAAAGGTATGGAAATGGATTCTATCATCACGTGCTATTCACTGACTGACAACATTTATAGAATATGTGACACAATGGGCATACACTGGCCAAAGTGAAGATGATCTTTCCTTTGAACAAGATGATACTGTGATTGTGCTCAATGATAGTGATCCTGATTGGTGGTATGGTACTCATAAGAGCACGGGTAAAACTGGCTATTTCCCCAAGGCTTATGTATCTTTACCTGGAGGTATGTGACTAGATACAAGTTCTGATGGAATTATTTTAACATATGAACGGGTATTTAGGTGACAAGGTACGATTGCCAGCCAAGGCACTCTATGACTTTGAAGGACCTGAAGGTGAAGGATGCTTGAGCATTCAAGCTGGTGCCGAGTTGATTATCCTCGACAAGGATGCGGATGACTGGTGGCATGCCGAGATTCCTAGTACAGGCAAAACGGGCCTGGTGCCAGCCAATTACGTAGAACTCGATTAATTTGTTATTTAAAAAGAGAAAACAAAAGAGTTTTTATTTACAACACATAGAATAAGAGATTGTGCACAGAAAAAAAAAGAGAATAACAAAAAGAGACTATGGATTGGATGGGGATATGGAAGTAGGTGTAAAGGCAGCAAGAGGAGAAGGATGAGCAGATGATGAATCGGATGATGATACTTTCGGTTGCTTGTGAGGAGAGGAGTGTTGGTATGGTGATGCGTCACTGTTGAAAGATAATCTTCGCTTGGCTGAATTAGTAGTAGTAGCTGATGTAGTGGTCATAGGTAGTGAAGTATGTGAAGAGGAGGAGGAGGATGTGGGGGATGGTAATTGTGTGCGATTGAGCTTGATTCGAATAGTGGTGGGTGATGATGAATTAGTCATGATGGGCGATTTCTGTTGTGGTGCAGTAGCGATTGATGGTGATGGTTGTAATCGTTTCTTGCTTATACATTCCATACATGAATATCGATTCATGCTTAGCAGGTCGGTACGTGTGAAATTGACACATTCAATGTGGAACCATCCATGACATATATCACAGCCAATCATGGGAGATGTTGCTTCGTTCATATTGAAAACACGTTGGCAAACGCAATAGACATCGCTTTGGAAAGGTCCTGCTGCTGTTTTTGGTAACCAAGGATTATGCTTGGGATGATGTCTAAATGAATTGTGCTTCTTGGGTTGCAGTTCTTGTTTCGGTGACATTTGTGGTGGTGATGACTCATGCTGTGGTTGTTTTAATGGTACATCATCTTGCTGCTTTGGCACATGTTGTGATTGTAATGTGGGTGTTGTTTGATTTCGAGGTGTCTCTGGTTGTTCTTGTTTTGGCTGTTGCATTGGAGATTGAGGTGGATTGGAAAAGTCGATAGATAACATTTTGTTTTGCAATAGGTTTGCTTCATCATCCATACTGATCTTCAATCCTTCAATGCCTCTCAAGTATTTCTTGATGATAGGTAGATCTTCTGTAGTAAATTCCTTGTTGCAAAAGGTTTGGAGTCGACTGCGATATAATTTGAAGCGCATCACCATATCAGATAAGATAGGAAAGATCTTGGGTACAAATAACAGTTGCTCAGCATCATCCACCACAGTAATTAAATCATCGGCATTGATGCGTCCAATATATCTCTTGATGATTGTCTTGTCACAAATAGTGCAAATAAAAGATTGATCCAACTCGGCATCTTTGAGTAACATGTTGACGCATGTACTGTGATACCATTCGTGACATACATCGCATTCAATCATGAGACCTGATTCAGGACCATGACAAAAGCAATATAAATCTTGCTCCATTGCTGCATCATTGTGTAATACACCAATTGTATCGCGTGTGACACGTTTGACATTATCCGCTAGGTTCTCTACAGTAGCATCGAACGTTTTTCCATGTTGGATACTGCTGAAAATCTTGCGTACTTTTCCAATCCATCCATCCATACGCACTGCTTCATCTTGGAGTTGATCTGTTCCTTCCACTTTGATAGGCAATGCATGTGCAAGCTTAAGTACACGATGTAAATCTTTCATTCCAGGTCGATCTGCAAGGCGTTCAGAGTCACGTGCATAACCCAGAATCTCATCAATTTGTTCAATGACATCCAACGCGCTGTTGGCTAATGAATGAACCTTGTTGTGCATAGAAGATTTTGGTAATCGTTTACCATCTTCCACTAGTTGCTGGATTTCTTGTCGTGTCACTGGATGTGTTCTCCTTGATCCATTCAACATGTGTCGTGCACGTGACATCCAATCGGTTGTGTGACCTTGTCGTTTCTTGAGAGCCAAGTAGGTTGAATCATCATGAGGAATCTTGCAGTGCGTTGCATCCGATACCAACTTGTCGAGAACATTCACTGCAGCACTAGGATTCTGTATAGCACTTGCTGCTTCATCGTACCATTCTTTGCGATCCACAATCTTTTTGAGCCGTAACATTTCTGGAAAATCACCACCCAGAGCCATTCCTTCACCGAGAAGAGTTTTGAATGTATTGTATTGGGAATGAATGTCTTGGTACTGCTTATCAAGTGTTTGGATCATGTCATTGCGATATTGTGTTAATCGATCATATGTATCACGTAGTTGATCAATCTCAGGTGGTTGAAATGCAATTGTAGTCGACATATCCAGTAATTCTCCTATGCGCTTGTATCGCTCGCCCGTATAGAATTCATTGTCATGCGAAGGGATCACAGTTGCCTTGCTTTGAAATGCTGACCGACGCACAATGTACTTGTTGGCTTCATTTAACCACTGGGTCACTTTGTCGACGTATATCTGCAGCCATCGGGTTTCTCGTACAGATGCTCCTTGTTGTTTAGCATCTTGCAATAGTCGTTGCATTGTTTGCAAACTTGGATTTGGATCCTCGCTTAAAACCTGTTTCGCCATATCATTCCATGCTGTAGTGCCCATATTGGTACGTTGGGTTACTGTGCGTACAAGCATCTCAAGCTGTTCATCCGAATAACGACATGTCAATGTCTTTTTCGAGATATCACAATGGCAGAGCTATGACATAGATCATATTAGTTAAGGATGATCAATTAAAGAGATTCATTCATTTACCTCGGTCATATGATCTAAACAACCGGCCTTTGTATTGCATTCACATGTGACACGTGATAAATACACATAGCAATGGCAGTAATCGCATTGTTGAAGATTCTCTGATAGCGACTTGTCCTCGATGATTCTTGTAATATTCGGGTATTTTTTCAAGAAGTCTCTTCGTTCCTTTGTTTCTCGTTGCTGCATTTCCATGAGAGCTCCTTGTAGCCAATTGGCAACTTGTGGTGAATGATCAGCATTGGCTGTGGTGACAAGCAATTCATCGTGAGAAAAACAAGGCTGGCGTCGGTATTTCTTGTACAGATTGACACATTCAAGGCCATGTTCTATCCATTCCAATGGTGCAAAGTTGACAGCTTCACAAAAGTTGAACTAGTTGATGGATATCATTAGACACATTCTGAAAAATGAATTCATTTACTACTTACACCATGATTGAAACCAGAATGATATGCTTTAGGAAACGTCACCACAAATTGACCAGGGCGTTGATCCACTGCGTATACTTTGACATTCTCCTTGATAAGACGCTCAGGACTAAGCATTGTCACCAATTCAAAGAGCAAATCAGGCTGTTGTTCGAATAACTCTGGTACAGCTGCACGCATGGTTGCTTCAAACTTGGCCGTATCACTCCCTGGTACTCCATACCAAGTCTTAGTTTCACCAAAGTGCATATAGTTGATTGAATATGTGTAATGATCTTCATTGTGCCAACAAAAAGCAGAAAAGCACATGCCCACATAAAGCCATGGCACCATCATTCCACTGATATCCGTTTTGATGTGTGTGAATAACGAATCAGGAAGCACTGGTAGCACATTTAGGTTCCACAAAGCGTTGCCAGTACGATGTGCGACATTGTCATCGCCACCACCTTCAATAGGGGGAAATCCACTAGATAAAAACTCAATGAGTGATGTCACATGATAAAACAAAGAATACTATGACTCACCTTCCATGCATTGTGCTATGGAGATCAGCGCCATATTCCACTTGACAAGTTTCATGAGGATTCTCTACCAAGCGCCAAAACTCGTCTTCGCAATCTTCTTCTGTGATATTGTCACGATGTTGTTGTTTGTTGGCGAACCAATCCGTTTTGAATTTGGTGCATAACTTTTGAAACGATTCAAGGGAGTATTCGGAACCATCTTCGAATCCATAGTCGCGACCCGATGCAGTCAGGCATTTGACACAAAACCAATCCGATTTGGGCACAGTTTGAAGGGGTGGATTGAGACAATACATGTGATATCCACTATCACATCCATCACATAATAGAATCGAATCTTCATTGTCTCCAGTATTGCAAATCTCGCATACTTGGCCAATCTCGTTAGTGGGTGGTGCAGTGTTGGTGGTGGATGATGATAATGATTGAGTGGGTGGTGGTGTGGGTGACGATGTAGCATAAGATGAATCAGGTGATGATGATGACATGAAAGTCGTCGTTGTAGTATGGGCTTCAACTTCCTCCTTGTGTTCCATCAACCATATTTCATAAGGCAATATAATACGACCAAACGCCGATTTGAGAGCATTTGACATGGAAGTGCACTGTTTGCGAGTGTAACCAAGATCACGACCAATTTCTGCCCACTTTTTTTGCTTGGTTACCTAGAAATGACATGTTAATATGATGTTGTTATGTGTTTAATAAACGATGAAACTTGCTTTTTGATATCCACCCCGTCGAGCAACCTCCTTTTTCAAACGAAATAAGTCGATAGGTCGTTTGTCCAACTGGGGGACTTTGTTGATTGGATGACCGTGGAGACGATGAAATTTGTACAGCTGTTCCAGGTAATTAACATTGGCTCGTGTTTCCCCTTCCATACTATTGAGCTTTTGTACACGAGTCTTGAAACGAAAGTCCTTTGATATCATATATTAAAGAGAGTGAGATGATACAATAAAAAATTCCATCATTATATATATATGTATATACCTTGGTATCAATAGCAAAACCAGGTTTATAAGTATCAGGTGGGACAATCTTGACAATGCCAAATTTCTCTGCTTCAGGTCTTATAGATTGAATATATCGAATAGGATCCTTGAACTCCAGTTCAGTGGGATAATAAGTAGGTGCTTCCTGCAAACCAAATATGCGAGGTCGGGTTCGTGGGGTGGTATTGCTAGTGCGCTTCACCGTGCTGAGATCAAGTGGACAAGTGCAAGGTGGTGCGATGGCCTTGCGATCATCTGCTGCCGAGCCTGCCATCATGTCCGTAGAGATGGACTTTTCGTTCAGACGCATTGCTTTAGTGGGATGGCAGCGTCGTTTGGGTAATAACTTTTTCACTGCAGGCCAAAAGAGAGAAAGCGGTGAAAAAGGTGGATGGGATGTTGGAAATGTTATAGCTCCACCACACGCACACTCACATACTCACTCACACAACTTGGTCTTTTTTCTTTCAATCACATTCTCTCTTAACTCTTTTCCTTATACTTCATAATAGTAATCCCTTTATTATATTATACAATGAATGAAAACCATCCGAATGTAGAACAATAAAGACAATGGACATCATACCATGTTCATTATCCATTGGAACGATATTATACATTTTTTATATCAACAATGAAAAATGGATTGCCATTATGTTGGATGGTGTTGAGCTCAAGGAGAACAAGACGAACATGAAACGAACACACAAAGAGGATTACCGTCTCATTGATAATGATAAGATGTATGAGTACTTGTGCAATGTCCAAAACCATCACCTTGCCCAACCAATTAATCTCTTCTATATCTTGATTCTAGTTATTAATGATAATGGGCGTTGATGTGTAATGAGTGGATGGATATGTTATCATTGGCGTTCATCTGCAAATGATTACGTGTGCATTGAACCGTGAGACTTGGTAAAATGCTATAAACATCCGAGCACCGTGAAATATAGAGGAAACGAAATACACACACCCCCACCCACCTAATCAAGGATACTTTTGTAACATATCATCTCCCATTATTGGATCATTTCATTCAGACATTGATGTATAAAATGGATGGATTCAAATCGTTTTGATATTTTGGCTGCGACTTAACAACCGTAACACAAGCAACGCATAGCCAAATGCCATTATTCCACCTGACCCTAAGCTTTCATGAAAGACTATAATAACAGTAACAAGGCAACCTAAAGCATGTATCACCCATCAGAAGCTTTTCTGATATCATATGCTCAGTTTATCACGGTGGTGACAATGCCATATATAACAACGTTGTCAATGGTGGTCATTCCTCTTGCCATCAGCAAGTAGTTGTGAAGGGAATGAGAGTGTGTGTTATAAAAGAAACGCGATAACAACAGCAGATGGGGATGGTTCTAATGATAAACTTCCCCTGTGCCTTTATTCCGCCATGTGTTGTAATTCCCCTCCTGCTACTCCTTCTCCCCTATTAAGTGTGGGCTGTGTTAATGCGAATCGTAGTTTTGGAAGCAGGTGATGTAAACAGAAATCAGATTATTCGCTTGTAAAGTAGACTGAATGTAATTCATCCACATATGTACATGCATCTCACATTTTCAATATTGAATCAAGATATCATGGCAACAAGAAAAAGAAGAGCTTATGTTTTTATCGCGGAGTGTCAGTAACCCTGGCAATAAAGTAAGCTTTTCTTCTTGGTGTAAATCATATCATCAACATAAGCTAATCACGATTCTTTATCCCCCGCTCTTGTCTTTTTGGTCTCACAAACCTACTCGGCATCACTACATCATACACTACTACTTTTCTTTTACTCGCTCATAACTCCAACCATTTCCGCCACTGTGTGTGAAAAAGAACCCCGCCCTTTGTGTGCCTTTTTCTTTTCTCTCTTCTTTCATATCCACAGTGCACAACTCTTGACAATCGCACCACTTTGTCCTTACTCTTTGTACCGTCATTCCTGTAAGTTCATTTCCTCATCGTTTACGCGCTTGAACGCGCAATGAACCTAATGACAGCATTGCTTAAAACTGACACACTCTCCGCCACCAGAGTCACTCAGTCTTTTTATTTATTTATTTCCAAGGGACAATACTCGTTATTTGACTCGTAAGTTGAAGCCAGAGATACACCCAGACACTTGTGTATAATAAACTAATGTGTATGCCATCATCTATTTAGTCCATTGATATATCCTTATTGTATTTGAAACGATGGTCAAGGTATGTCATGAAATGAAAAAACATGGGCATGGGATGTGTGTAACAGTGATGTTGATATCGATTTTCTTTCTTCAGCCTCGCCAGTCGCAAACTTCAAAACCATGGAATAATAATGTTAGTATGATATTTGAATGAGAAAAGGTGTTATCTAACCATGATATAAATAGACCGTCAGCAACACCAATAACGCACCTGACACTAGTTTGCAATTCGAAGGTCCTTCTATCTTTAACGAACATGCGCCGGCGCATGAGGAATCCAGTTTACCACCTGACATGTCTGTTGCTCCCACTACAGTCGATGAATCACACGACTCTCCTGCCACAAGTAGTGTATTAGCCGTTCCCATGCTCCCTGGTGTTTCCTTTGAACCTATTTATCGTCAACATCGCAGTGCATCATTCTCAATGGGTCAGGATCCGGCAATCTTTGGCTATGACAAGTATGATGAATACAGTGATGATGAATATCAAAAGTATAGAACACCACTTGAAACAATGGCTGAGGAAGAGGATGATGAGATTACCGAAGAAGAGTTCGATTTCAAGCGAGTACGATCCATGTCATCTGGTTCTGCATTGAGTCGTTTATCATCATCACAACGAGGACATCTTTTCGAAAAGTACAAACCATCATCATCCCGAGAACAACATCAAGCATCTGAGCAAGCCTTGACTGAAAATAGGTAATAAGCGTGATGGATATTAAGAATGGATCAAGTACTAAATGAATCAATTAATAGCCATGATCAACAACAGCAACCAAGTCAACGACCAGATCCTGTACGACAACTTGCCGAGCAATTGGAAGCTATGCAAATGAGACAACAACATGTAATGCATCCAACCGCATCACCAATGACACATATGATCCCACCTTACACTCATCATCATCATCCTATGGCTCATCATCATCCTTCAGCTGACATGTATATGGCTGGTGGCAATAGTGGTGTTCATACACCTTCTTCACTTCCTCATACGCCCACAATGCCCCATTTTATTCCTCATGATAACAGCACTGCAACTACCACTTGTTCAGATTTGGGCAAGGGTATTCCGTTACACAAGCTGCCTCATGGTGCATCGTTGTACATGGTTGAATTTAAAGCTGGTCGCACAGACTTTTTCTATTACAATGACGCCAACAATGACACTATCCATTTGCATGATTTGGTCATTGTCGAAGCGGATCGTGGTAAAGATCTTGGAAAGGTGGCCATGGAACATCTTGAACCTGATCAAGTATCCCAGATGCATGCACAAAAGCAACAACAGCAACAACAGCAACAGCAACAGGATGACCAAGAAATCGAGTCCACTGAAGTGCATGTCAAGCGTATTTATCGACAGGCGTTGCCAGAAGAAGCAAATGCATTGATGCTCAAAGGCCAAGATGAGCAACGTGCATTAGCTGTGTGCCAGCAAAAGACCAAACAACGCAAATTGCCTATGGAAGTGGTGGATGCTGAATATCAATGGTAGGTTTCTTGGATGGTAGCAGGAGAATAAGATGTCTTATGATAATATCCAACATAGGGATCGTCGCAAGTTGACCTTTTATTTCATGGCTGATCGACGTATTGATTTCCGAGAATTGGTTCGAGAACTCTTCAAAATGTACAAGACGCGGATCTGGATGTAAGTTTGAGATTCACACATTGATATCATATACTTATACAATGCTTTTCTTTATAGGTGCGCTGTCAACTCGGTGTAGTTGGTCTATTGCACAATCACACAGCGTTTCTCTTTGGTCCTTTCGGTTCCTGTATCTAGTAGGCTTCCTTTTTGTTTCTTTTTGCTTTTGTTCATTCTTCTTGTTTTTACTTCTTTTTGCGACGAGACCTCTTGTCAACAGTTTAGGATTGTACACACTCTCTCTTGCACACTCATAAGCACACACACACACACACACACACGCAACATCCTTCAATCTCGTACATGTCACACTTTTACTCTCACATCCGCACATTATTCAACACCCATTCATTTATTGCAAGTCATACATAATGTCAAACAAAAAAAGTCGCAATTTTGCATTCATATCTCATTCTTTGTCTTGCGAGGAATATGCATATATCATCCCAGGAGTGAGCAAGCGTATAATGAGCAATTACTGCACTGTATGCTCTTCCTGTGATTCACGCTTTCTAATGCGCTGTTTATAAACATAGTTGGCAAAGCTCAGTATGCGTGTTGCAACCATTATTGTTATACTCTTCCTACAGTAGTTTATTAAGATTGATGGAGAGTAGTAAACGAATGGCTATTATTGATAATAAAGTCGGATCATTTCATGCGAGCTGTGTAAGGAAATTTCCCATTTCTTGTGAGAAAACATTGGATGCTCTATTGCCACGTGACCACCTATGGCTGTCTTGATTCCAACAATACATTGAAAAACAATACAACAATGTGTATTAAGCTACCATGAACCAGTATCTCATTTATTTCTGTTTTTCTCTGTATGTGTTTATATATATAGATGACATCCCAATCCGATTCTCACACAAATCAAACCCTATTTTCCGGAAGAACGATCGATGGAAGCCTTGGATGCTTTCTTGTAAATCCATCGTGCGCCACATGGACATTCATAACAATGTGTTGGTCATGTGTTTTTCTTCTTTTTTTTTAAAAAAAAAAGTGTTATTTTCTTTGCGTATGGTGACAATACACCGATACAGCAAACATAATATGTATCCGGAATATTAATACATGGTATGCGGGAAATGTGAGCGTGATTCCAAGTGAACTATAAGATTGGGGGTATTGTATATCAATGATCGGCAGATGGGGGGAGTAGTGAGTTGTGTATTTGCAGCATGTCAAGGAGAGATAGAATGAGAAGCTTGGTTGTCAACATGATGGTCATTTGGTGGTAATAGCTTGGTTAGCAACCCTTTGTAAAAGTTGCATAGATTGCTACTGTATGCTGTTAGGCATTCTTTTTGCTCTAATGTATAGTGTTGGTCGTGCTGATGAGGTAGTGAATCAATGGTTGATACGTTTGAAGAGCTGATGGTAGCAAACGATAACGCAATTAATGGTGATGACAATGCAGTATCTTGTTGCTGTTGTTGTTGTTGCTGTTGGGTCATCCACTCAATGTCAGCAGCTACGCGCTCGTCGACATCTTCGTTAGATAAGTTATTGTGCATCAAGTATAAGAATAAAAAAAAAAAGGAGAAAGTAAACCCAGCTTTGATAACAAAAGCAGCACTATATATCCGTGCACTAGCTGCGAGTCACATGATCCTAATGTGGGGTGTCTTTGTGTAATGACAATGGCACCAAATCTTTTTGTGTACCTGAGAATGGAACAATCAATGTTTTTTACACTGTTGCGGTATGTTTGTTGAAAGATGATGTTTTCACATTGTTTTTATTATCAAACAACCGTTTGCCAGGATTAGGGCTCACTGATGGTACAATCGGTGCAATTTCTCTTTTTCTTTTCATTCTTCTTTGATTGTTATCCCATCCTTTCATTGATACGCACCAGATTGAGAATATATTATTTCACGATACATTTTGAGAACACATCACTTTGTAAACATCACCCACCCCATTGCCACGACGAGAGCAATATAAGCCAAAGATGCCGTTACTGTGGGAGAATACATCGTCGTCATCGTCCACTGATTATAACACTCGCATGATCGAGAGCGCGTGGCGAAGGATATTGGCAATTGCACAAAACCATTTGCATGAAGACCGACAACAACCATCACCAGATGATTCGAACTCTAGCACACGACATGATTCGCAACGGTCGTCACAGGAATTTTATGATCGAGAGCGGCGCATGGTTCATGCACTTGATACATTGTTTCAGTTGGCATATGAAGGTTTACTACTTTTGATCCTATACGCAAACAAGATTTATTGACATGTATACTTTTAGGTCCAGGATATCTTGCCTTCATCTCGACCATTATATCAGCACTTGATTCTGAAAGTCCAGTAGCAATGGCATTTTTAAGCCATATTATTGACCGTGCAGCATTACCATCACGTGAAACCATGGCATCTGTATCGAAGGTTATTTTGGATCGACTCAACAGATCCAGCACTCGTCCTTTATTTTCACGTCGTACCACAGCTGCTTTAAATTGGAAGCAGCCATGTCCACAATGTGACACCGATACATCTGGCAGTAGTAGTAGTGAATCGTTACAACAGTCCTTATCCTCCTCTAACAATATCAAGCGTACAATGGGACCAAGTGCAGTATTGAGATTGAATGCTGCATCGTTATGGTCATTACTTGCAGAAAAGTTCGCTGGTGATTTATGTCAAGAACTATGGCATGAGCAAGTAGGTGATTTGCTGCTGCACCTATTGGCGGATACTGGGGAAGATCTACGAGTGCGAACATTTGCACTGATTGCATTGGAGAAGTTTGCCTTGACAGGTAAGCAATCACATGTTCCGAGTTGCCAAATTGAGCGTGTCCGATTCATGCAAAATTTATTACACACACAGGACCCGTCAAGAAAGCTATCCTAAAGCATCCATGTAACATTCGTGTCATTTTACGTGCTATAGTGCATGAATGTGAGTTGGCACATCAAAGGATTTATCTCAAGACACCCTATTATTACTACTCGCCATCAGCATTATCATCATCATCCATGGCTACTACAGCGACCAACATGTCGGATGTTTCAACCAAATCGCCACTACCATCCCCCAAAGACAAGACACAATCACCATGGACACACAAGGAAGGCATCAAGTCTCGTTTACATAATGCTTGGCTAGATTGCAAAATCCATTGGGATCATTTATTCCATCGTAAAAAACGCCAGAATCATGATCATCCAGCTGCATCACAGCTGCCATTAGAGGATGAAAAGGATACATCTTCACTTGATCAAGATCCCATCAAGCGTCGTGCAAGTCCTATTGAATTTAACAGTCTCAACAGCTTTGACACAGGTTTTATGCCACCAGAAGGTAAATTGCGTGATGAATGGATATTGTATGTCCAGCTCGCACATTGTGCTCGTTGGGCACTTGACAATGTTTTTGGTAAGTGCATCAGCACATGCATTCATTGTGTCTCTTTCTCACATATGTCTCTGCTTTATTTTGTGTTGGAACAGCCGATACCAGCACTAGTACTACTGATTCACCAACAAAGGTAAGCATGAATGCACTCATGGTACACGTAATATGAACATTGCTAATGCATACACAGCTTGCATGCTCCTGGGATTTCACTGGCTTGAATGTGATTATGAACACATTTGATGCAACTGCACATTGGAAACTAGGTGGTAACGGGCTTGAACTACGCAATGACCGACCCCATTTTGAATCAGTACGAGCGACAGCATGTGTGAAACGAGGAAAATGGTACTATGAAACCTTGTTGCTCACAAATGGTATCATGCAACTTGGATGGGCAACGAGTCGATGTCGCTTCATACCCGAAGAAGGTTATGGTGTTGGTGATGATTGTGTAAGTACTTTGATGTAATCTCAACATATTACAATGTATGCTGATACAAATTTATTGTTTAAAGAATGGGTTTGCCTTTGATACGTATCGAACAGCTGTATGGGTAAGAGGATTGTGATTGGAAAATGCATGAATTTTTATTCATTACTATATATGTATGGGGATTATGTAGGCGGATGGAGCTGCCGTTTATCCGCAAATACGTAACAAGATCCAATGTCGTGCAGGAGATGTGCTTGGCAGTTTTCTCGATTTGGATAATGGCCTGTGCACGTATTTCATCAACGGGTGCGACCTTGGTTTAACTGTCGAATTCGAACACCCATCTTCACGTCACCACCGTTTTGCCGGGAAAAGTATCGGTTTAGGGTTGTATCCGGCAGTGAGCCTTACAACGCATCAACATATTTTGCTTAATTTTGGAGATCGTCCATGGATGTATCCACCACCTGTTTCTGTGAAATACAAGGGTGTTAGTGAAGCAGGTCGACTTGATGATGGATACAAGAGCCGAATTCTTGCTCACGTGCACAAGAAATATCAGCGCACAAGTGCAGGTGGTCGGTCAACAGATGTGTTGCTTATGAGTAATAATGAACACAATGAACAAGGTCAAGTGATGGCAAGTTCAAGCAGCGATGATGAAGAATATGATTGGGATGGACCACTTTGCACCATATGTTTTTCAGAACCAAAGAATGTAGTTCTTTTGCCATGCAAACATACTGGCTGGGGTCAACGATGTGCAGATGCACTTGATATGTGGTAAGTGACGCATATGATCGTATAATTTGATTCTCACTTATTATATAGTCCATTATGTCGAGCTGATATTGAAGACCGTGTACGTACATCATCTCCTGTTATTACGACATAAACCCCTTTTGTATTATAGATTCAACCCCTTCTTCTCCTATCCCATCCAAACATCCCGCCTAAATTATACTGTTATAGACATTGTATCAATAATATCCTGAAGAAAAACCATCGCATCAGTTCTATTGGGATCATTGTAATAATGGGTTTGAGATGGTAACGAAATGAACAACCAAAAGAGGAGCAGATCAACAAAACTAGTAAAGAGTAGGAATTGCAAAAATGATGGTGGTAATAAGGGAGGTCATATAGTCAGGTTTGGAGTGGGCTGCTATTGTTTGTTGGTGGAGGAGAAGGTGATGTCGACTTGTTGCTGCCAATACGAAACATGCGACTGATACGAAAGAGGGATGACGATGAATTGGTACTGGTTGACTTGAGAGCACGCTTGTAAGAATCAAGAAAAGCAATCTGCGGCTTATTGAAAGCGCCCCTGCGTTTTTCGCGGATATATTCAATGGCATCAAGCGGTTTCATGCCCATTTCAATTAGAGCAATAGCTACAAGCACTGGTGCTCTTCCTATTCAACAAGTTAGATTCAATTACATTAAATCACAAGAGAAAGAAGAACCTTACCTAGTCCAGCTACACAATGAACGGCAATGGTTGGTGTTGGATCTTGCTGTTTGGTCTTTTCAATCAATGTCAACCATTCACGAACAATCTGAACTGGTGGCTATTATTGTAAACATGGATGAGAATAAGTTCATTATATAACTATATCTTACATACCAATCCACCATCCTTGAAAGGCAAATCAATCACTTGGATATTACGATCCATCAATCGATTGGCACTGTAGGTTGGCTGACAGCATCGTACCACCGCAGCAACTTGCAAACGGTCAAACTGCTCAATATAGAAATCGAGTGTGGATTCTGTTGGACAATCGAGGATCAAGAATCGAAGCGATGAGTTTGGACAATCAATGAGAGAAAGCATACGGCCTAGTGGAGAGGATCCATTGCGTGCTGTGAATCGCTTATCGCTAATATTCACCATTGTTATGTTGGGGGTAAAAAGAGTATTGGTTGTAGTTGTATAAAGAGATGAAAGACGAGATTAGCGTCGAGTGATCAGGGAGAACAAGGCCCGTGGATAATAAGAGAGGGGTGAATATTCAACAAGAAGAATTTATGGAAAGATCTGCCGTCGTCGTACAGTGCCAGCAATAGGGTCGAAAATGTTTTGATCAAGGGTTGGATCAAAAGAAGGTGAAGGCATAAGTGGGTGGAAGAGGGAACAAGATACGAAAGAAAAAGAAAGAGACGATTAAGAAAATTTTGCATGCACGGAGATAGGTGTCAGCGCTTACCCACCACCAACAACCACAACCACCACCGGATCAACTTGTTTTGGTTGGTTGCCCGTGCGATGTTCACTGTTTTCGGATGCAGCACCTTACCCAATCCCATATAAAGCGATAGGAAAGGGGTACACATGCAACGCAGCAGCTGTGCAAGTCATCCCCGCCACATACACATGCATTAACATGTAATAATAACTCATCATACCACTACCACCCTACTACTTCTCGCAGTATCTTCTTGTTTATTTTCCGAGAATAAACCGCCACCCATAATTAAGTTATAATAGTAACCCCTACTCAAAAGTTTCCAGCCTAATGTTAATGATCCCCCAGACTAACTGAAACTTGGTGGCGCCCTTAACAGAAAGCTATATCCATTATTTATTGCCTCGCCTATTCACATGGTCTCACCTGTGCAAACAGGGCGTATGGCATCATAATTTTGCTCCCGTGATATCATAAGAATAGGGTTAAAGCGACATTTATTCTGTCACAAGTAGCAGTGGTGTATTGTATTAACCATTTGCCTGGAATCCTCGTGTACAATATATCTCGCAGTATATTACTTTACACTCTCGTTGTATAGCGGGCAATGATTTTCTTCGGATAAAAAAGATCCTTCTTTTCTATTGGTGGTTACCTTAACAACAACCATCTCATATCACCCTCGACAATGATAATGATCTTTGCCATGGCAACTTGCTTATTGCAAAGCTGTATGGTGAGTTGTGCACATATTGGGAAGATGCGGCATTTTTCCTATTTGATGTCAGCGCCGTGCGCGCATTATGCACATATCTATTTTACCACGGTGACATCTTTGTGCTTATCAACTGGAGGGATTAAAAGGGTATATAGGCCGTGGGGGGACTAAAGAGAGAAAGAAAGGGGAAAGAACCAATGGCAGATTTCCGAATGATGCACATTGTATATTCAAAGTAAACATTTAGAGTATAATTCATTCCGTGATGACCACATGACGCAACTCAACATGTTCCTTTTTAGCGGGGATCAGAGATGCACCACAAGGGTCTTTTTCACTATGTGCATCATTTGTCGCCTTTATCTCTATAGAATCAAATCAGATACTTGTGCGTCATTTTCACACCTATGATACTGCACTCATGTACATTATCAATGAACCATCAAAAAATCATTCCACGTACACAGATTCAATTTAATGACTCATTTCGACAGCAGTGTCAGTTGCTACGCCCATGAGTTTGTAACAATTTACTCCTTCTGTTGTGCGTTCCGTTTTCTACTGCCGTGGCACCGTGATACAAGACTATTTTTGAAAAGCCTGTTTTTTCACTTGCGATGAAGCTATAGTGTCTCAAGTATTATCTGTATCATACATAGTTACGTCTCGCTTTCCACACGTTCGAAATGGTCATTGTATCAGATGATATGCTATTATGGTAATGTTTAGGTGTGGCTGATGAATTGCGACTAAGATATGGGGCATTATCATTCTTGCGGATAGAAATTGGGATGTTGACTAGTTGCTGGTCGTGGTGCCAGACATGTGGGTGAATACGGAAGAACTGATCCGGAGGGGCGGGATGGTGTTGGTAATCTCATGAATCGGTGCTGTTGTGTGGATATCAGCAGATTTGATAAGAGACAAAGAGCATGGAGTGAATATTGTCAAGAATGAAATTGTGCGAGACTCTAAAATAAGCATGGTTATAATTGATTATCATGCGAGTGCTCTCTCTCTTTAACATTTCTCTTCGATTATTGTTGCACACTTCTCATGCAACCATTCAAAGGCACTTTTTACTGATATTCAATAATATGCATGCATGGACAGCATATCTCACATGACCCAAATTTTTATCACTGGTGTTTTCTCTAGAACTAAATATCACCACCTGGTGCACAAATGAGCACTTGGTAATCCTATTATGCAATCCAACAACTCTTCAATCATGATGTGAGGTAGGAGGGTGGATAACATATGCACACATAATAACACAAATATCTTACAATGAGCATTAGCATAAGAGAGATATTGCTGATTGAACGCTGGTTTAGTCGTGGGAAGTAGCTGGGATATGATGGATGATATCTCATGTGATGTGTGATTGAGCTGCTTAAGCGTGTGAAGCCATGCATGATCAAATGAGTGTGATAAAAGCAAGTGCCAATATTTCAAGTTTTGTTCGAATAACTTGCATAGGCCGCTTGTCTTGCAACATAACCTACTTGACACACTATGCACATACATAATCCTGATATCCATATATCTATCTCTCGTACTTAAAATTAAACACTTGCATGTATAAAGCACATAATGGTAGCAACATAGTCATGTCGCAAAGTCTTAAACTAATAGCGATCATGTTAGGCGAATAAACTTCAGCACCCTTTGTGACTTATCTTCTCATTGTGTCCACATTAAGTAGTATTATTTAAAGTTTGACAAGCTTTTTCAAGAATTATTCTACTGGATTCAGTGTTAATGCTGAAATAAGAGAGTACGATGAAAGGAGGCATCGGGAGGATATAAGTCGTTAGGCCCAAACTTCACCGCTGATCTTTGAATCTGTGAATAATACTATACACCGCATATTGCATCCTCGATCCACGGAACTCGATGTGTTATACTACAAGTACGAATTGACTAAAATCGGGAATACGTACATAGGAGAGCATAAGACAATAGAAGAGGAGAGAAAAGGAAACGTGCCCATGCATATAGAGCCGACAATCACCTGATCGACGATCGTATCCAAGTATGTAAGCATCCAAGAGTAATCGTTTTCATGCTATTACACAAAGAGACGTCAAATCACATAATGATGAGAAGATATGCACCGTTATCCCCTTCAATATGTCACTGTTTTTGTAGTCATCAAATTTATTCGAGTTGCTTGTGGATACAGTAACACGATCATGTATCAGCTTGATCTGTAGGATCACTGCAATGCTTTAAGCTATGTTGGTAGGGATGATGTTTCGCGGAGATTCCCTTTCACATACACGACAACAAGGATCAGCTTGTCAAGGTTACACGTGTGCTGGCAACCGAGAATTTGGATGTTCATCTTGAAGAAGGGAGGTGGAAAGAAGTTAACTACAAGTGAAAAGGGGTTTTTGCCAAGAGAGAGAGAGATGTGGTGGTGATTGTTGTGTTTATCATCTCTTGTCAAGGTACAAGACCAAGTCATGGGCCAAGTTTGTCAATCATGCAGTATGATGATGCATTGGAGGAGTTGACTTGATTTACTAGACCAACCACTCTGATAGTACCGTCAGGAGCGATTGATGGCACAAGAGGTAACAATACATGCGTGTGCAAATGTGCATCACGTCTCACCCCATACGAAATGATTTTCATCGATAATTGCCTTGTTCAGTAATCATCAACATTTGCCGTGTGATCTCCACGCATGGATAAGACACAACAACACCCCTGATACGACTCCACGCCCAGTTGCTGTAAATGACATATACTCTATTGATTTGGGATGCTAGAAAAGTATGTATCTCAAGATGGCAGCCATTCACGCTGATAACGTAGGTGCTCATGTATGTAATGGTGTTAGCTCATTAATTGTGATATGCAGGGATTTTACAAGACAAGATGAAAAGATCATCGTTAATGTTAATGGCTGTCGTTAGCAGCTACTCCTCCTCAACTCATCCACTCCTGCTTATTGATCCGATAATTCAACCCCATGAATATGGATGCATATTTTATTTGGTTTCTCGTAAACCAACTTTTTATTTGTTGCCTTTAACAGGGTGGGATATGAAAGAGTTCAAGTGGTCCACGCGTTATCGTGGTACAATGCTGGATGCTGGATACTCTAAAAAAATTCATTTCCCATCCCTCTTTGTTCGGAGGTACGTACTAGTAAGTTTATCATAACAAATGCACGTCCACTGTTGAATGCATGCCAATCAGCTCAATTCCCGAGTCGGGTTGTCATTCAACGTCAACTTGGTCCCCCTTGTTTTCTCTATCAGCTTCCAAAAAAAAAAGACCACCATTCTCCAAATATTGTTCACACACAATACCATGCTTGGATCACGTATATATAATAGAGACTATATTTATATTTACTAAATACTATACCAGGAAAGAACCACAGAGGAGAGAGCGTGAGAGTGATAGCGAAAAAAGCATCCAATAAGCTAATTATGATACAGAGAATAAAGCATCGGGGGAAGGGAAGATTTGTTGTAGGCAGAGAGCGAGAAACTGAGATGGGATATCAGGGGAAGAACCAAAAACTATGATAGATGAAGATAAAAGAAATAAACGTGATCATAAAGAAAATAAACGAAACACTCTTTGTTGCAGATTAACCTTTGTCAACCCTTTCCCCACTCTTTCTCTCTTCGGTTTCTCACGAAAAGGCGGGGAAAGGAGTTGAGAACGAGAGAGAGAATAAGGAACACGGGATGATGTCGATAAACTATTGTAGCATAGACGATGGTGATATTAAGTAGTTGGATTGAATCATGCTTCACGAGATTGTTGTGTTGGTTGTTTCTTTTTTCTGCGACCAGGATGAGCAGCACCTTCAACAATACGACGTACAAGCACAAAGACACCTTCTGATGAGACGACAATGTCTATAAGACCAGTAAGTACACCATCACATATGCACACAACCCTTTCTCCCTTTTATCTTTTGCCGCCTGTGTATGTGCACACATACAACAAACACGTTCTTATCCCTTTGAAACTTACTCTGCACCATATCTGCCATGCAGTATCCTCCCAAATTGGCCTGCCAGAAGTAGAAGTCAGAGATAACATTGCCGGTTTGATAATGATTCTCGAGATCTCGTTGATGCTTGAGAGTGAGTGGATGGAAATCCTGTTCCTTCATAACACCCCACTCAGCATGGTATTGTTTGTTTGGATCAGCACCAGCTACATTGAGTGATGTATTGCTGGTTGAGGATGATGACATATTTGGATTAGCTGCTTTGGTAGCCGTTGATGATGACAGTGATGCAGTAGCTGCTGCTGTACTAGTAGTTGTAGTAGTAGATGTGGATGTACCACCTGTGGCAGCAATTGATGGGTCCATATTCCAAGATGATGGTGGTGGAGGATGTTGTGATGGTGGTGGATTAGCTGTAGGTGAAGAAGAAGATGAGGAAAGAAGTGGTGGATGAAGGAGTCCATAAGACATCATGTGGTTGGGACCAGTGGCTGCTGTTGCTGTATTTTGATCTTCAGGACGATATGCCATGGCAGCGGTGTGTTGTGACATAAAAGAAAGAAAGAAAGAAAGAGAAGGAATGAAAAGGGGGTGGGTGAATAAGCCGGGTATTTAAAGTTTTCGTGCGTGTATATACCTGTGGGTTTCTTTTGTCATAATAGTTTGTTCGCTCACCCTATCTCTCGCCCTTTCGCTCTTACTCGTTCGCTCATTACTCATGCACAGTATAAACAGTGCGCTGTGCGTCAAATGTTCCAGCGGTGGATGTGTGCCTGAAATGATCGAGTCGTGTAACTGTGAACAAGAGATCGTCAGTTTAAAGTAAAGCTCAGCCATATTTGGGGGTTGGGGGTTGGAGAAAGTAAAAGAATGATGAGGGTACAAGTGAATGTAAATTAGTAAATAGGTATGCTTGTTAAAGTGTGGGCGTCCAATCGTCATCATTGCTTGTGCGTATTGCAAAAATGGTGATTGTTATGTACTGAACAAGGAGTGTAATTGCTAAAATGTGTCTTGCTGAGTATGGGATACAAATGTGCCTCGCTTGGTTTTCTCACTCTTTTCTATACGCCCAATGCACCCCTGAAGCGATAAACGTGCAGCATCACCCACAACAGCAAGTATCATGGGGAAAGGGGTACCCGGGGCCCAAAGCAGATTCATCATCATCTTCTTGCTATGATACCAATAACAAAGAGAACAAAGAAACCATATTTTATGCATCATGGTTCAAAACAAAGCCTTCTTGTTACACCCTGCAAGGTTTCGCCAAGCAAATCTTAACTTGTTCGGCAAAATAGGCGTCAAAGTAAACCGATCTACGTGCCGTCAATATATTTCATGCTGACAACAAATATGGGGTAAAATGTGATTGCATGAAATGCGTGCTTGTAAGTCAAGTGCACTCCACACATAAGGATTTATAGATGGTGTTGGTTATAATTCTCTCCTCAGTACATAACATGATCCCACAGGTGGAACGTGCGGTGAAAGTGATGAGTATTACCCACGACGCGGGAACGTGCGACCACATTGCACTGCATGATGAAGTGAGACCTTGTGCTCCCATATTCAACTCAGTGTCAAAAAAGACAGTGCTTGACAGGTTAGAAAAGGCATAAACCTTGTTTTTATCTTCTGTGTTCTAAGGTGGTTTGTGTGTCGTTTATTTTGCTTCCCTACTATATTGGGATCAATGTTCTTTATGTTTGGTTCATGACACGCCCAGACCACTATCTTGAACGATGAGCTTGATGTAAACATACACATGCTGTGTAGCAAAGGAAACAAGCACAGCTGTACACAACCAAGGATACGTATACACTAATATACCTTGTCATGGGGGATCATTGCTTGTCTAAAAAGGGATCACGTCACGCAAAAAATATCGACGGCAGGAAGGGGTATTCATCGACAAAGAATGGAAACTTATGATTTTGACCCTATCTTGGTAATTAACGTGCACTTGATTGTCTCCATCATTGTATGTGCCCTTGCTCTTGCTTGCTATTGGTTGCTTGTTCAATTTAATAAGACAAGATCGGTACTTACTCTTCTTGAGATGGGTATGGCTCCCAAAGCAACAAGCGCCCTTTCGAAAACAACAGGAGCAAGGTAAGGGTTGATGGGGGTCCGAGTTGGATTGAATTCAAGGGTGCATCTAGAAACATGCCGAATTGCTAAGATGACCCTAGATTTGAATCGATATTGTACAACGTGTAAAGCGTATCTACAATACTGCTTGTCATTTATGCTTCAGAGAAGAACTTATGTTTAATGAGAATGAGAATGATTTAATGCAAATGAAAGTGTTGTGTACGTTTATGATGATATACATAGTTGACATGCTATGTGTCTATGATTAAAAGGAAAGGTGATTGAGAATAACTAGACACGCGAAGATAAGTGCAGCCCTGAACCGTAAATCCTGCCATATCAATGTCCACCTAGAGATCCTTGGTTTCTCATGCCATACAGCTTGGTTTTCATCATCATCATAATCATCATCATCATCAGACGATGGTGATGAAGAAGTTGTTGGTAGTAGTGGTACATGTTGATAGTTGGAAGAGCGGTGTTGATCAGTAGCGGAAGCGGATGATGTTGATGATGAACAGATCCACTGAGAAATATCACTTGTGGTCCGATTGAGATGGTAACACACGAGAATAAACACCACGCTGGAAACTGCAAGGTTGATCCACCAACCTATGGAACCATGCTTTACCCAAGATGGATTTGTCAACAACACCAGCAACCCCTTGGTATCAGCTGCAAGCCACATGTGAAATTGTCCAATGTAAGTTTCCAGAGAACATTTGCCGACAAACTCAAAGAGAGCCAATGTCGTATTACGCAACCGCTTGGTTGCATTACGCAAGACGATAAAAGCAATGACTGGTATCCACGACAAGTAAGGATGGTAACTAGTATACACCTGCTTGCTAGGAAGTGATCGTTCAAAGTAAAAGTACCATGTCAACGCCGCAATCGATACCACAACGGATGCCACCTTCACCAACAGCCACGCTTGATGTTGCACACGGTCGATGCGATCGGACATATGAATGACACCATACGCAAATAACATGCCAATATACACAATCCAAGCATCCAAAGCTAAACGAAATCGCCACATGTCCACATCCCAATGGACATTGAATAGAACTTGGAATATAGAGAACACAGTTTCCAATACACCATCAGCATGAATCAGTACACCAGTGAGGAAACTCATGATTGCTATCTTGGCTAGCAAAAACCAAGGCTTGCTTTGGTTGTGTGAGTGACCAACAAACATTGTCACCCAAATGACACCAAACCAGAAAGTGACGAGAGGAGTGAAATAGTAGCTGAGATAATCGGTATCCATGACAAACACCAGCACCACAGTCAAGAGATTGAGACGAAGTAGTATACTGAATACACGAGCAAATCCAAAGTCGCCTTTCTTGTAAAAGAAGCAGAAGTGGCCATAACCGGTCTGGAACAAATATGCTGCTACCAGCACACGCATCATATTGTAGATGGCTGGGATATCAATTGCATCCATGAAATGATACACCAGGATAATAATTTGCATCCATCCTTTCCATTCATCAGTTTGAGCTCGATTGAGAAAGCCTTGGTCATCTTGATCTTTGGTACGAAGTGTCAATATAGCGCCAACCAATGGAATCAATAGCAACCAAGTGAAAGTTGAAGCATCAAATAACTTGAAAGCCTTGCCGAATAGATGGGTACGATCGCCAATATACATGTATACCACACTTAATCCAAAGATGAAGACTGAGAGCAATACATCCACCGACGGTAAGAAAAGACACCTTGAAGCGATACGATGACAGTAGCCATTAGGCGATGTGTAATTGAGAAGAAGGTAGCCAATAGGAACGCGTACCAAAAAGAAGACAAAGAGGAATATTTGTAACCATGAAGGAGTTGGGTATCTTGTACAGCACGTTGTATCGAATGGGAAATGTTTGGGTAGTTCATTGTTGCATCGATAATTCAATGCCAGCGATGCTTGAACAGACGTGACACCTGAAAGATAGTGTAATCCATCCTCTGTCATATTGGTGGTGGTGGATCCAATAGTATTCCAAACATAAGGAATCACAAATGGTGTCTTTGGCATCAGTGTTTGTTCACGTTCTCGAAGATAGCTATTCATGCGATGAATCTTGTCGGCTGTGATAGTATCGCCACGTTCTCGACTTAGTAAATCATATTGTGGTACTTCGACAGGTGATAACATGACTGCATCAGCAACATGGCTCGCTTTCTCCACAGCATCCATTACTTGATCCACTGCTATTTTCCAGTCATCAAAGTATTGGTCACCGAGATTTTTCATGTACCAAGGTCCACTGCCAATAATTAACAAACTGGCTCGACGATCATCATCATCTTCATCATCTTCTTTGCTGTATACGCCACGATCCTTGTTGAGCATCTTCAATGTACGTGATTGGTTCAAGTAAGGATCCCACCATAGCTCAATAGACATGCCATATTTCTCAGATGCGTACATTCTATCTGAATGTTTGGATGGACCTGACCGCTTCAATTTCATATCGGGTATAAAGGATGTCATGGCCATAAACTGTTCTCTCATGATGGAGTCACCAACGTAGAGCACTCTTGAATGATTAAGGCATTTGGACATTTCATGTATTGTATAATTGTGTGGCATACACCCTGATGGTTGCCACGTGGTATAATTGTCGCCAATCCACCATCCATCGTTTAACATGCCATTGCATCGTGTGCTATCTTGTGGAACTAATAAACAAGCAAGAGTTCGTATTGACTATTCATAATGATCATGGCTCTATGTATTTACCTGCAATGTATCGTACAAGTGAAAGCAACAGTACAAGAAAGAGTGCAAAGGTGGCACCGATATGGATAATGGTAGCACGAGTAGAAGGACTGACAATGGCACCCATTTCAAACGAATGGGAAGTAGATTGTGAATCAAGGAATGAGACAAGGAGGAAAAGGAACAAGGTACTAGCGATACATGTGCGCGCCAGAAAAGATGCATGTGTATACGGTTCTTTGTGTGCCTGCCACTAAACCAGATCTGTCATGTCAATTTCGCTGTACTCATCTTCCGACACGCAGATCCTTTTACTTCTTATCCACATGGGGTTTAGTTGCCCTGTTCTCCTCCCTATTTTTGGTTCGTTGTTGCTCATTTTGTTGTTGCTATGGTAGTTATTGCTTGAAAAAACCTGGTAACAACATCTTGGACTAAAGAATGAGACCATTCTCACTTTGTTGCTCACATTGTAATGAACACATTCACACGATACAGTTGGTTACAGCAACTTTATTGTTATCTATTTATTCTCAACTGGTGATTCGCTTATGGATTTCCGCTTGATCTCTCTTATTCCTATTCCTTGGTTCGGTTACACCAATTTCACTTCAGCTATTACTTGCCCCGCTCCTCTTTCTCTCCACAATTGATCTATCCCAGTAGTAGTAGTGCCAGCATTGCTGTGCACCAATCGATCCACGATGATGGATTACCATTGCAACTTCTTCATTGGACTTGATTTTAATAACACTTAATATCAAAGACATTACTCTTCGAAGATGATATAGTAATACGATGGTTTATTATGGAAAGCTTAGAAAAGAAGGGCGCGGATAGGTTTCCATTGAGCAAAGAGGAAGCATGAAACACATGACCTTGCATGCTCTGAAATGATATACATGCGTAATGCATGATTAATTTACTCAATATGTGCTTCAATAGCTGCATAGTTCAATAAACAACAAATGTAGTAGCAAGTGATATCATTCCCAAATATGTGTATGCGTGTGTGTGTGAATCATGGGATGAAGACAATGTGAAGAAAGAGCCATTTTTAGATTCAATATATGCATTGCACATAGTATAATGATTCATCGAGATCAAAAAGTCTGGACAGGGGAGAAGAAAGTTGTCGTTGTCTAGATGCATGGTCGCATGTGCTTACATTGCTTACATATTCCCAGATTCATCATCATCTTTCCGTAGTTTCCATAATTTCTTTAAAATCACCTCCGAGCAATATCAACCCATGGCTGGACCCTGTTTCTAAAGTTTGTGACAAGTTACACCACGTGGGACATGTATCATACGTTAAGGAGTCTTTCTATAGAACAAGAAACTCTAGCAATGTGATGATGTTTTTAATTGACATGATAAAGTTGAATATATTCGTACAGCTGTGACATTGAGTACAGGTATCAGTAAGGGTGAATGATGATCAATGAAAGTAAAACAGAGAGGGAGTATGAATGGTAAATTTCAGATAAGCATTGAAACCAACAGCAAATAGCAAAGCAATGCAAATGGCAGTGGGACCAGAAATATCATCGTATGGACCAGGAAGCTTGTTACGGATCAACTCACGACGTCGATAATAAAGACCCATACCATACATCAGTGTAGATAATGACACGAGTGTATAAATGATACCACACACCTTGGCTACTGCATCGCCAGCATTGAAGAGCGCAATAGAGAATGTCGACAAAAGGGAACCAAGGGACATCCATGCAAAGTAAGTGCGTTCATTGGCGAAAAAGACTTTGGGTTCCACACGCAAAGGAGTGACCACCTTCTTGGGCACTTTGACACCAGGTGGAAGAACAACAGGTGGATATTTTGTTTTTTTGCGACGATGAACCAATTGACTCCAACTCGTTTTCAGCGTGTCTTTCCAATTATATCCTTCTTCTTGAAGTGAACCATCGGTTGATGAAGGTGGTGATGGCATAATACCCATGTATCGTGTTGTACCTCGTTGATGTTGATCACCCAATAAAGAAGTACGCTCATTGACAGGTGACCTAGGAGTGGCAGGTTCAAGCACTAGGCACACATCTTCATCCGCTACATTGGACAATGGAGGTGATGCTTTTGCTTTTCCTTTGTGTGTCTTTTTTACCACCGATGGTGTTTGTGATGGAAGTACAGGGAGTTGTTCAACATCTTCATCCACTTGAGCAAGCCAATATGGAAGCAACGCCACACGTGTATCAAACATCAAAGCCATTCCATGAACAAATTTGCTGAATTGATGTGTCTCTTCCAGAATGCCGCTCTCTTCAAGATCAATAATCCATTCAGGTTCGGTTTCTCCTGGCGCAAGGTTGAGCTTAATTTCGAATGTTGCATATGGATAACGATTGACATCGCTTTCTGGTTTCAGGTTGGTGAATGGATATTCAATATCAGCATCCGGACGATGCCAAGAACCGTCAGGGCGACGAACAATAGGATCATTGGAGAATAGATTGGTATCTTCGCGAATAAAACAAAGATCGGTATCCAATGCCATACGCAATCGATTATCTCCTGGAATCTGGAATGCTGTGCGCTTGTAATATGTTCGAAGCACTACATAATTCACTCATAATAAGTATCATCAAGACAGTAATTACCCATATCCATACATACCTGGCTGCATCTCCTTTTCCTTAATCATACGTTGAAGATCACGAGCAAATCGTTCAAACTTTTCAACATCCTCTTCCGACTTGCCCAAACTGTTTCGCATTTTGTTGACGGTTTTCTGGATAAATGTTTGGTCACCATTCAGGAACCCAGAAACGTATTTGTCCTTGATGATGAAGCGATCCGTCAATTCACCTTGTTCTTCATCTGCCAATGTGCGACGTTCAAATACAATGGAAGTGTTGTTCTTTGCACTTCCGTACCATCGTAAGCGGACAACTTGAGAACCTTCTGCTGATTCAACACGATCATTGTAACTGTCGAGTGACATGTTATCCAAGTACAATGATGAGATGGGTGGATCGATATCATCATGATCAACGCCATTATCACGATAAACAAGTACTGGTAAATGTCGCAGAACATAAGTCTTGAGCTCCAAAATGTTATCTGCATGGACAAAGAAGCGTTTCACAAGCACACGACGATGATCCACGACTTGATCCCCATATTCGGTTGTTGATTGTTTCAGAATGGGAGTTTTGAATGACATTTGCTTGCCACCATCACGGACTTTACTGAACAGTTCTGACAGCTTGATAAGAAGAGCATCATCATCTTGCTTCCAAAAAGGACATTGATTAAGTCGCACCATAAACATAGGACGCAAGATATAATTCGTGTGGCGATCATGTTTCTTGACGATTTTGAGGAAACCGGTATAATTGAGTCGAGAGAACCTTGCAAGTCGATTCACATCATCGGCAATCTCATTGATATGTTCTTGAATATTGGCCATATCGGATGCATTGGGTTCTGAAGCAATCACTTGATCCCACGAATCGATCCCACTGATGATCTCATCATGCTTTTGTTGATGGAACGCATACACCTGAAACCATATAAATAAATACAAGCTTATTTATCTTTTCTTCTCCCCCCAAAAGAATCGTTCAAACGCCAAAAGAGCTTTACCTTTTCCAAGTTGGCATCCAATACTTCGACAAATTCAGTTTCGTCCTTTTCGGTGAAAGGTCGGTCCTTTTCCGCTTTTCTCAGTTTCTTCTTGAGCCCGTCGTAATCAATGTAATGCGACTGCCACTCGGGGTAAATGGCATTCTTCAGTTGCGATCCAAACTTCATTGATCAAAGGCAATCAGGAACACCAAAGTGAAAGATAGGAAAGAAGAAAAGAAAAAGAAAGAAACCGCGGTTTAGATGAGTCGCAGGATAGCGGAGCTTTTTCAGGTTGTTGGCTAGTGCTTTAATGCCCTTCCTTATCCATTCAACTGATCAATAACAATCATTCTCCATTACTTCTCTTTATATTATATATCTTACATTGCATGTATATCAATAAATATTGCATTTGATACCCTGAAATCGGTTAATAACTCTTCGTCTATGCCACTGATCACAATAGCGGATATATTGGCTGATCTTTGATTTTGTTACACACCATGTCTTTTAACCAGTGATATGTTGTCTTGGACCACACGTGGTGTTCACCCATCAGATCACAGCATTTATCATTGGAACCCTACATAACAAATTATATCGTTCGTGTACGAAACATGATTGCATACCTTGATCCCAGCAAGTAGAATATCTCGTGACGTGACATCTACACCCGCCATACTACTACACACTATGCAGACGCATTCATGCGTCATTATCAATCAATGCCTTATAAAAGTTGACGATGAAGCTGTGTGAGGAAAGAATATTGGTTTCATGAACAAAGTGCTGTTCCATTATTTCAGCATGCAGATATAATGGAAGGATCAAATCTTGTGGAAGGGGGAATTTCGGTCATATTTGGTACATGAGTTGCATAAATGCTGTATAAAATTCATTTGAACCCTTTTAAAGTAGATATTGGGTGATGGGATGCAGAGTGGAAAGGAACAGCTGTTGATTCGAGCATTGCATCTTGTGCTTCATTGATCAAGAAACATACTTGAATCACATCATATTACACACGTCGTGCATAGCAAGCTATAAGCTTTCAACCTGCAATGGAGATCTAATACTGCATCGAATGCACGCTTTACCCATAAAACATCTCAGCGTGAATGCTCCTTCTTCTCGAATGTTATCGATAACGCATGAAATAGGATAATCCATAATCAATCTCGAGCAGCTTGTCACTCAAACCACGTGATAAGAAATTACTAGCTATACCGTGGGATATTTGTGCAATCGTGATTTCATATACAATTCCCCTCGTGACAACACATCCAATTTCTTTCCTTTGCAATCCTGACATTGTCACTATCTTGAAAATGTACACAATGATAAAGAAATGAGAGAGATGCACAAATGTCCATATCAGGATTAAATGACTGTTTCAGTCGTTTGTGTTATAACAGCGGGGGGCATAAGCGATCAAAAACGCCTCTTGGCAGCAAACATGCAAACTTTAACCCGTAATTGAGCCTCCACTTCTTGATGTGCATTTTCATTTCCGCCTTTACTTTTGAACGCAACACCATCATCGAGAGCAATGATATTCTTGTTTGATACAATAGAGCGTGTTAATTGAAGCGTTTATATACCCTTGCATTTATATGATCAGAGACATATGAGTGAGAGGGGTGAATGTGTGTGGTCTGGTCAATTGGCCGGTGCGGAGCGAATGGGATCGGTATTGAAACAATCGATGATGTATGATCGTACTACCCAGCAACACACACGCAGTTGGATCAGGGCTTTTATAGATTGCATTTTCTTTTTTTTGTTTTCTCACTTTCTTTTCCCTCTAGTGATTCAGCCTACTTCAACAATGGTGTCTGACATGTTGAGAAGGATAGTACAAACCTATATTCTTGACAAGAGCGCCATGTGGAAGAGGTTGATCAAGTGTGCAGTCGCTTACGAGATCGCAACCATCATGCTCCTTATCCATCCAGTTCTTGACGCTTTTGGCAATGTTCCCTACTTGCTGATATTAGCGACTTTGTTTTTCAATCCTGCAGGCACCATCGGTTTTCAAGTAGTCGAAATATTTCTCAACATGATGTACCTTGTACCCACTGCCATATTTATCGCCATCATCCAATATTGCCTTGCTTTATACAACAGTGCATTAGCAAGAGGTGTACCTCTTTACAGCAACGGTGCTGGTGTCATTGCAGCTGTCTCATACTTTGTTTGTGTATACGGCATCTCTTTCACTCGAGTTAAATACCCACGCCTTTTCCAGGCAGCCATGCAAGGCATGCCTTTGCCATTCTTTTGTCTTACTCGTGACATTTATTCGACCGAATTCAATGTGTTGATACCTGCTGGTATTGTTTATCCCATGGCGATCGGTGGATGTATCACATTACTTGTCAACATGTGTTTATGGCCAGAAACTGCTATCAAGGCTTCAGAGTAAGTTTCATGCACGGGATGGGTAATCCACAAGCAGAATGGATCATTTATGGAAAAAAAAATTAGGGTGTCACTCGGGAAAAGTTTAACAGCTTTACGAAATGTGCTCGAGTTTATGATGGATAACGACACTGCTGTCACTACAAGTGAACATCTCAAAGGCTTGGTTGGATCATTACAAGGTGCTGTTGATGGTCTTCGCAAATCACAACGTGAAGCCAAGTATGAGGTGGCAATAGCACGATACCCACCACTTGCTTACAAACCGATAGCTCATACTTTGGATCGTCTGGCTGATCACATGTATGGCATGCAACTTGCTTTAGAACGTACAAGCCAAGTCATGTTGAACCCACCTGCATCTTTCAGCAACAATGAAGCTATCAACGATGATGACGATGAAGAGTTGACTGTTGTGACACGACTTGAGTTTAAGCATCTTACTCGTGTACATGATACTATTCAACCAGCTATGCGTACATTTATGGGACACTGTGTCGATATGTTGGGTCGTATTCAGAATTCGCTAGCTAGTAATAGAGCCATCCCTCGATCCATGTCTGTTGAAAAGGCAGATGCAGAAACGCAAGAACAAGTAGCTGTCGAAGATGCATTGAGAGCGTTACAAGAGCATTGTGACCTTGCCATGCAATACGAATATCGTCATACACGTCCTGCTGAGGAACACTTTTTGGTTTACACCATCATGTACACTTTGGCTGAATCTGGACAAGAACTTGTCAACTTGGAGCAACAAGTGAATGATCTCTTGACCAACAAAAAGAGCGGCAAATGGCGTATCTTTTTCCCAAAGATGCCCCTGCGTAAATGGTTAAGTCGCACCAGCGAAAGTGAAAAGGGCGTACGCACTGTAGATGAAGATGTTGTCTTTGCCAAGGATCGCATGGATGAAAAGGAGAAGCGTATGGAGCAAGAAGAAGGTGATGAAACTCATTATGTCCCATTACACAATGCACCAGGCAAGCACTTTTATAACCGAATCCTCTATCGCGTGGTCAGCTTTATGCAAAGTCCACCTGCAAGATATGCATTTAAATTTACTTTGGCCTGTGAGTTGCTTGCGTTAATGGCATGGATCCCAGTGCCTGGATTAGGTGACTGGTACACTGTAAGTAATTGTATGCTATGACATATGTATCATTTATTCATTGTTAATCATAATGTGTATAGAACAACCATGGTCAATGGGCAATGCTTTCAGCCATGACAGTATCCAACTACACCATTGGCTTGACAGTTCAATCTTGTATCTTCCGTGTTGTTGCAACGGCTATTGGTGGTGTTTGTGGATACTTGACTGCACTAGCATCTCATCGCGACGAGAATCCCTATGTGTTTGCAGTGCTTATTGCCATATTCCAGATTCCCATGTGGTATACGCTCTTCAACAGTCGCACGTATGCACGGCTTGGTTTTATTTCACTTCTTACTATGGCAGTCATTTCCTCTACCGATTATACCGATTTCTATCACGAAACCTTGGTCAGTTCCTTGTGGAAACGTATTGTGACAGCAGCAGCAGCAGCCATTGTTCTGATGATTGTCGATCAATTGTTTTGGCCTGTATGGGCACGTAAGCTTCTTTTGGAGAACTTTGCCAAGTTGCTTACGGATACTGGTATCCAATATGCCAAAGTCACTTCGCTACTTAGTCAGCAAAACACTGAAGCACCACGATATGTTAATACGAAGGAGAGCATCAAATTTCATGCACATGTATTACGATCACAGTTTGATGGAACGAATCAAATGCTTGCACTCTCTGGACCTGAACCAAGATTAACCAAGGCACCTTTCCCATTACAAGAATATAGCAAATTACTTGATTTGGAGAAAAAGATGCTTTATTGGATTCGACATATGACCCAAGC
This sequence comes from Lichtheimia hyalospora FSU 10163, assembly GCA_025094155.1. Taxonomy (NCBI): domain Eukaryota; kingdom Fungi; phylum Mucoromycota; class Mucoromycetes; order Mucorales; family Lichtheimiaceae; genus Lichtheimia; species Lichtheimia hyalospora. The sequence continues at coordinate 86,418 of PTRB01000026.1, forward strand.
AGAGGTAATAAGCATGACATGGTTTGTTTTACATGATATTGATGATGTTATTTAGTCCAAGATTACTCCTCGTGTGCGAGAGTTGCGTGCTCCTGTGGCGGAATTACGCAAGGAAATGGCTGGCAATGTACATCTTTACTTGTTTACACTAGCAAGTTGTATTCGTGCTCGCTGTGCTCTTCCAGCCATGATGCCTTCAGCAGAAGCAGCTAGACAAGTTCTTCAAAAACGACACATTGAATCATGGCAAGAGATGTATCAAACTTTCCGTCAACAAGCACCTGAAAAACAAGAGACACTCATGTACTGGCATACATGTGCAGCAGCAGCTGTTGAGATTATATGTCTTCAAGAAGCCATGGGTGATGTGGTGAGTCGACTGATGGGACAATATATCTTCCCAGGAGCAGCGACGAGCCATTTGAACAAGAAGATTTCATAAACATGCACTATTCATCATTTGCTTTCTACTGCATACCCAGCATTTCCTTTCATTGTAACATACTCTCACACCCTTCTTTATATTAACATGATTGCATTGCTTTATAAACTTAAAATACACAACTATAAAATTCATGGCTACTACTCTTATGATGTGGAAAGGGACCTGGTGTATAACTCAGCAGCAGCAGCTGGGGAGTCATGAGAGTAGCAGCATTTCCCAGCCAGCTTGTTAGTATTGTTCACTTCCGGTCATGTCAGTGCAATGGAGTCGCAGGGCATTTTCACAGACATTAAGACAACGTAGCATCAACAGCACCGTTGGTCATGCTTTTCTTGTTCGATCCCGACAGCCTAATGTACCCGGTGTAGTGAAGCGTTGTGCTTGGACTATGCATAATGTCAACAGCAGCAAATCAGACCCTGGCAACAACAGCAACGATCACTTGAGATTGATATTTGATGACAAGAATCTATGGAAAAAGCAGCGTCAACACTATGCAAAGACTGAATCTATCAAGCCTGTGGGTTTGCTTGAGAGTACACACTTTACCAACGTGGAAGGATTTGCTTATGCGACTGAACAAGCTATTCAACGTGCTCAATTGATTGTTGAGCGTATTTGGAGAGCACCTGAAAATGGACCTGATGAAATGCGTCGTGTCGTCAAGAACTTGGACCGTCTTTCAGATACCTTGTGCAGTGTTATCGATATGGCGGAATTTGTACGCAATGTTCATCCTAATGCAACCATCATGGAAGCAGCCAACAATGCATATAATGATTTATGCTTTTATATGAATACCCTTAATACGGATACGCGTATGCATCAGGTACGGGATACAACATTCACAATCAAATAGAAAGAGTGGAAACTTATCCTTAGATGATTCTTAGGTATTATCTCAAGTACTGGCAGACAAGTCGATTGTACAACAGTTTACTCCTGATGAACATGCAGCAGCTATTGTGTTTCTACGTGATTTCGAGAAATCCGGCATCCATCTTTCTGATAAACAACGAGAACAATTTGTGGAGCTTTCTGATCGTATCATTCATTTCGGTCGTGCATTTATTCAGCAAGATCCACGTGGTATCTCACATTTGAAACTTGATCCAGCATCTCTCAACGGTCTTGCTCAATCCATTATGCGAACATGTCCTGTCAAAGACGGTCATGTTTATGTGCCTACTGGTTCCACTGAATGTCAAATGATCCTCAAATATGCTGATAATGAAGCTTTACGACAACTTGCTTTCCAAGCTCTCAACTCTGCCAATGAAGAAAGTGTATCGATACTGGAGCGTTTAATGAGAACACGGGCTGATTTGGCTAATTTGGTGGGCAAAAGCTCTTATGCTGAATTACAATTGCAAGATAAGATGGCCAAGAATCCAGGTACGTTATTCATAACATATCGTATTGACTAGTTACTTATGCGGATTGATAGAAAATGTGGATGCTTTCTTAAGAACATTGATTCATCATCAAGCACCAGCATCAGAACGAGATATTCTCATTCTCCAAAAAGCAAAGAAACAGGCAATGCGATTGGATCAACTTCCTCAAGTTAATGCATGGGATCGAGATTATTACATGCACGTTTCCAATATGACCGAGAGACTTTCGCAAGGTCCATCACCAACATTACCCTACTTTACAGTTGGATCTGTTATGCAAGGCTTATCTCGACTCTTTCATCATTTATACGGTGTTCAATTTGTACCAGCACCTTTGAAAACGGGTGAATCATGGCATGATGATGTACGCAAATTGGATGTCATTTGTGAACGCGATGGCAAGATTGGCACAGTTTATTGTGATTTATTCTCGCGTCAAGGCAAGACGACACGTGCAGCTCATTACACAGTACGAACATCACGACGAGTAGATGATGATGATGCCGAGAACGATATTCGATATGCATTCCCGGGTCAAAATGTGTCAGCTGATCGATTTATGCCACCCATGATACAATCCACAGATACCATTCGTGGTCGACAAGGACAATTTCAACTACCCATTATTGCATTGACTTGCGATTTCAACAACAAGAGCGGTTCAACAGCCATGCTATCCATGTTTGAAGTCGAGACATTATTCCATGAAATGGGTCATGCAATGCATTCAATGCTTGGTCGCACTGATTTCCACAATGTGTCTGGCACACGCTGTGCAACTGATTTCGTAGAATTGCCATCAATCCTTATGGAGCATTTCGTATGGCATCCCAGTGTATTACCCTTGTTCTCGCATGATCGTACCTATTCACCTGAAGCAATCCAATCATTTCTCAAGCAACAAAAACGATTCAGTGGTATTGAGACCAATAGTCAAATTGTAATGGCGCTGCTGGATCAGCAGTATCATTCAACAGCTGCAGCCAAGGGCAATTCTTTTTCGAGTCAACAAATATGGCATCATCTCCAGGATCAAGTTGGATTGTTCCCAAGTGTGCCTAATACCATGTGGCCAGTGCAATTCGAACATCTCTTTGGTTATGGTGCCGGTTATTATTCTTACCTATTTGATCGCACATTGGCAAGACGTATTTGGGAAACATGCTTTGAGAAGGATCCCCTAGATCGTGATCAGGGTTTAGCTTTCCGAGACCGCTTGTTAATGTGGGGTGGTGCACGTGATCCATGGGAATGCGTAGCTGATGTACTAGGTGGTCAAGATGGTGAACGAATAGCTCGTGGTGATGAAGAAGCAATGCGTACAGTCGGTGACTGGGGCATTGATGTGTAAATTTACAATAATGTATAGATTTCAATAATATTATTTTTTTGTGCTGGGTTTTCGTTGACTGAGGGATATTGGCTGGGCACAACGGCCCGTGTGTTGCATTGATGGTTGACTTTCAATTTTGGTGCTCCGGGTTTGGTTCTGGTGCCACCTTGACCTATATGCAGCTCGGTGAAGGGCAAAAATCAGGGGTTATCAAGGTCAATCACACATAACTAACTGATAGATCAACACTCATGTAACCATTGAATAAGACACTTTATCATTAGCATTGTAGTATAGCAAATGAATGTCAGTTGGGTATATAGATAAAGTATAATAGCTATGATAATTTGAAATTTAGCTACCACTATACTAGTAATGAGAGATTCCGCATAAAACAAGTCTCTTTTTGATGAATATGCATGAAAAGCATAAACATTTGTGCAAAGGATGATTGAATGACGGCTAATATGTCATGAAGCGGATTGGCTAAAAGTAATCACCAATTTGGGAGTTCTCACTCGGCCCTTGTCTTACAGGGCTCAACTTTTTTTTTTTTTTGGCTGGGGTGAGTTATCTTTTTTGGGTGACAAGAGGTGCTTAGTGCGGATGACTAAAAGCAATACCAAAGATGTGACACACACACACACACACAACATAATGGATACAATGGGTGATCAAGTTTCAACTTCCAAATATCAAATGGATTAAGCGTTACTAAGGTAACCGGAAAGATTCGGTGATGGAACCAAGGATAATCTGCAGAGTTGATATGCATATGTGTGTATCACCTTCTCTCCACTAATGTAATCTACCCTTTTTCTTTTCTCCTTTTCTTTTTTTTTTTTACTCAACTAGTATCATGCCTTTATTACAGTTGCCACCTGAGCTTCTACGACTCGTTTTTCTATATCTTCCTCGACAGAGCCTAGCACGACTTTGTTTAACTTGTCACCAAGCTTATACTATTTGCTTGCCTACTCTTTATGCACATGTCCATCTTGGTCTTCGAGCTCATGTGCGACAATTGGAACAAGGTGTCTACCGACGAGAAGAATTGAGACAAGTCATGCAGTCATGTACCCAACAATTGACCATGAAAAACCAACAAAACTGCAACATGTGGATGGCACGCGATTTCGCTTGGTTGTTTAGTGCGACTGTCAATGTGCGTATATTGACCCTGGTTCACTTTGAGTCGCTTACCATCGGGTATCTGGTCCGGCTGACACATCAACTACCGAACATTGAACATTTACGTATTCAATACAGTCAACTCAAGAGTGATCCATCATCCTCATCATTACAAAGAATAACACCAAGCTATGATTCGAATAACAGCTTCACAAAGGCAAAAAACCTTGATCTCTGCTGGACAGATTTTTCTGAAGAAGCTGCAGCACAATTGCTACGATTATTGCCGAATGTAGAAACAGTCAACTTGGGTGCCAATCGTAACAAGAATAGAGGAGCTAATACAACAGCAGTTCGATCTCTTCCTGAGCATTGTCCTGCAGTAAAGCATCTGACAATATCCTTGCAGCAAGTGAGCGAACCCGTTTTATGTGACACGATTACCTATTATGGTCCCCAATTGCATAGTTTATCGATTCGTTGTGATGGAAGAGATACGCTCAAATGTGTTGCTCGACATGCTACACTCGTAAAGAATTTGACGATTCGTGCAGGCTCGATTCAACCACCACCACAACGTGTTGTGCTCACATTGAATCAACAACAACCTATGACACCTCCTTCCTTTGTTACAACAATGATGGCTCAAGAACAAACACCACAAAATGAAGAACAGCCTGGCAGTATTGTGGGTATTCTACAACGGTGCTCTCAGCTTGTACGATTAGAAATGGTATCATGGCTCGTGGAGGATGTTCCACGTGAAGTATGGCGAGGGATCGAAGTAGTCGCTTCTCGGCATCAAGCACCATCCATAGCTGAACGTCGTCGTGCTCAGGAACAAAACAAGACATTTGCATTAGGAAAGGAAGAACTTCAGGAGATCAGAAAACAATTTGTAATGGCTGCTAGGACACTACAATCATCATCTCCATCTCAACTCTCATTTAATATGAGCACCCATTGATTGTAGTCATTATACCAACTTGTGCATTGTTTCATTTCATCCTCCTTTAGTTTCCATCAGCATCTTTTCCTTCTTGTTACCACTTATTTTAGTATTTTATTCCCTACTCTTTCAATACATGATCTTTTCATAGAGCTTAAATCCATATCTATGATCCATGACATTTCTATTAATCATCTTCTTTCAAGGAGATGGGTACCCATTGAAATCCTGAGTTTGAAATCACACAACGAGCCTGTCCACTTTTATCCATCACAATAAACAACATCTTACTACGAAGACTCATGCGCCAAACATGTTATAGTTGTAGCTGATAACAATGGTCCAATGCATATATTAATTGCCAGCATACAATTCACATGTGTCTTATGTAACTTCCAAATAGTATTGCAATCATCTTCTTTACAAGGAGTCTTTATATAGATACAATGCCCAACTCCTTTTAAGCAGATTATGACTCCTGGGAGTATCAACAAGGATGAATATCATGCACAAAGATAACGCAATGATATATTTTATTGACTTGTAGAAAATCCTTTGCAAATATGTATACGGAAGGAGGGTAACACACACATGCGGATGTTTCATCACGCCATTGCATTAACGGGGAAGAAAATGGTATCTCACGATCCTTCCAAGAAAACAGTCGTCTTTCTTCCACTCTGCAGTCGACCTCCTTTCTCTTTCTTTATGAGTTCCTCCTCTCACTACCACTTTTCTGCAGTTGCTGCTATTGCAAGCATTGCCATTGCTAGTTTAGCATTGACCACCACCACCAGCTCTACCACCATCACCAAAAAGTCGTTACGATTGTCAAAAGGTAGGCGTGTATCTTTATATCACCGATTTGCACTGTTCTAAGCTCTTTATATACTAGGTCATTCTGGAAAGGTCACAAGACTGGATGGGCATTGTTCCGCTTCTCTTCGTTCTATCATCAAGGCAAGCTATTGCTGTAGTACTACAGCGCATTATTAACGACAGGAGAGAGAGAAAGAAAATAAAAAGAAATGCTGAATGCGTGACATACATGTTGTAGGCGTTGGCTACCTTGGTTTCTTTTCAATCCTATTTGGTAAGCATTGCAATGTAATTTTATAGTCATTCTATACTAACTCAATGTTAAGGCAGAACTACAAACGTATCAGCAACCAAGAACCGACACACCATCCTTAATTGATACCTTGTGCACGGCCATCCAATGTAAATAATCCCGTATGCATTCTTCCCCCTATCAATGGACCCGATTAGTAATGGTGTTTTCTTTGTTATAGCTTTATATGATCCCGAGATTCGTCGTAATCGTCCGAAGCCTGTGGTTGATTTATTTCGTGCATTGGAGCATCAACAAGTGATAAATCAGGTATTACACAAGAGCAGTTATTGCTTGATGCATAACGTCATCTGATCCAATATGTACATAGGATGGCTCAAATCGTGATGTATGCAAGTTATTTGACGCCATTTCAAAGGCAATCACAATGGGACAAGATACACAATACTGCGAGGAGCCTTATTCATTACTTGACGCCATGGAAGCAGTAAGATCGTATATAATGTCATTAATAGGCATGGACTAAATATCATTTTCATGCATAGGACCTAGATACCTTAGACACCGCATCTGTTTCATCTATCGACTCGGTGTTTTCAGTATCATCTTTTGGAAGTCATCCACGACCTAGACGACATGGACCTAGAAATCCACTCATAGGCTTGACTGGAACCAAGTTTACATGTATTCAATGCGGATATACGGTACGTGTGTTGATAACAGTAGTGTGTTTGAAACTATAGGCTTATGATATATACACCAATAGAGTCCAATCCAGCATGACACCTTCCATGTGCTCTCATTGCAAGCTTCACTAACGGTACGATATTACATTTGAGGAAGCCATCATTGAATGTAACAGAATTAATTAGAGTCATGAGACATTGGAAAATTGTCTCAAGGAATATACTGCACCACAACGTACGAAAGGAATGTTCTGTCGGAAATGCATGTTATCAGCTACATTGAAAGCTTTATCAAACCAAAAACTCAAGTCAGATGCAAGTGATGAGGAAGTGAATGAGCATGCTGGGAAGATTCAAGTACTCAAAGATGCAATACGCTACAATGTCGAGGCACCATTGGTAAATATCATTTATTGTACAAACGAAATGGTTTATCTATAACTCATTTTCTGATAGCCTGGTATTCCACTGGTTCAAACGACATCATGCATTGAAAAACAAACACTGTTTGCCAATCCACCCAAAGTATTATGCATCCAGTTACCGTCATCGAAATCTCTCGATTTGATTCCTGAAATGATCGATTTGGCACCCTATACAACAGACAATGATTTGACTGAACCACGTCGACGGCTCAGTAGACCAAGTCGCATTTTCCTTCGAAATATGGCAGCAGGTAATCGATTTGTGCATGGACCTGATGGGCTCAAGCTAGCTCTCAAGGACGATATTCAATTACCGATCCAAGACGCTTTACCATCCCTTTCTATTCCCGGTCTACCAGTACGATCTGTAGTGTATCGCTTGCGTTCAGTTATTATTCAAGATGCTCAAGGACGTTGTATTACATCTATTGGTAAACCCACCAGTACACCCTCTCGATTTCGATTCACAAGTCAATTGAAAAAAGCACGTGTTGAGAATATCATCCATTCGAATTATAATGAAGCATCCATGTTGTTTTATGAGCGAGATGAATAAAGAACATAGAACAAGAATATCTACGCAATGTTGGCTAAATAGTCCCGGATTTCATTCACATTCAGTTTCCTGAACAATGGGATAGATTTTCTCTCTCCTCCATAAACACCAACGGTGCTTTCACCAATGATACCGATCTCCAAGCTGTTTTCAGTCATCTGGCCTTCAAATCCTTCCTTGAGCTATATATCATACATCATTATCAATATGCTTCTCTCATATAAACTATTCATTGACATACCGTGAGGATGGCAGTGTGTACAGCATCTTCAAGTTCCATTTCTTCGTTATATCGTTTCTCCAAGAATGTCTTGGCATTGATCATGTTCTTGCCGATTGCACTTGCTTTCCATGCAAAGTAAGAGCCAGAGGGATCCACTTGATACAGTGAAGGACCATTGACATCATCATATCCAATCACCAATAAAGAGACACCGAATGGACGCACACCACTATTATCATACACGATGTGAATCCATGAACTCACTCATTATCCCTGTTCACCCACAATTACCCGCTTTGTGTGTATTCTTGCATAACACCAGCAATTTCTTGGACAAGGATACGTGTTGGTGGTTCTTCCATATAAACACGCTTATATTGCTGTGCTGCTTTACGTGCCTTGGCAACGAGAACGCGGAAATCAGGGCCCATGCCCGAGTATACCATGCCAATGTTGGCACACACCATAGCAACCTTTTCAACTGTCGAGTCGTCTACAAGGCTGGAGGCTGATTTCTTTTCGGTTGCAATGACAACGCCATTAGTAGCTATAATTCAATAGATCCTATAAGTATCCGCAAGAACGCGTGCATGTAGATTCAAGTGGTTGCGTGCATAGGGGGTGTAAGAGAACGTCATGACGCACCTTTGATGCCGACACTGGTGACACCTTGAGAAACTGCATTAAGAGCATATTCAATCTGTACAAGTTTGCCGGAAGGCGAGAATGTGGTGAGAGAGAAACTGTATCGATCGGCCATATCGAAGAGTGCTATCAAAGTAAAAGAAAAGAGGTTCAAAAAGTGGCAATAGCGTGTTGCGTCGGCAATCAAATCATTGCCGCGTAAGCGGTTCTTTTGCTGCTCGGATTATCAGGCACATAACACTACACACACACACACACACATATGCCACCCACTGTAATTTTTTTTTCTAGTTAATAAAGACACAAAATAGAATGGTTCTTTTTTTTATATATATAAACAAAGGCGAATGCAAATTGAATAACTGTATGAATGCATGATGGATATAACATGTATTAGCTGTTTGATCTCTAGTTCTTGCGTTTCTTGGAGCTCCGAGGATCTTCCTCAACAGCACGACGACGACGAGCCACCAATTTCTCAAGTACACGCTTAGCTGATGATTGTGGAAAGTTTGACAACTAGAAATAAAGGTTAATTTCAATCATTTCTTTGTTTCTTTCTTCTTGTCACTTACGTCATAATATTGTGGGGCGATATCCAACAACCAGTCAGCCTTGACTTCTGTGCAGGTACGAATGTAGTTGCGAGTTGTCAAGACAAATTCGTGATACAAGACCCATTCAGGTTTATGATCCAAACCACAGGATGGATGAAGTTGAACCACTTGGTTATCCTTGACAGTGAGATAATGGCCTGTACGTTCCAAATGTGCGACTTGCATGAAAAAGCCAGCTGTCATGGCTTTACGAATATTGAGGAAGTAGTTCTTGTCTTCAAAAGGTGTAGACACCAAATCCAAATCATGCGTTTCCATACTACGTTGCAATTGCTTACGCACATTATCAGCTGACTTGAGAGAGCGTTGATTAAGGAAATTGTCCCAACACCATTGGCTATCATCACCATCTAATAAAATACACATTGAGTCACTCATATCTTCTCTAATAAACCATCTTGCCACTTACTGGACTTGTAAGCATGATAAGCATTCAACAATGTAAGGTGATCACCGTCAGCATGAGTAAAGTTGGCCTTGGCTTCATCGGCAAGCTTACGAGCTTCATTGGGACGCATAAAGATTTGGGGCACTAAACAAGATTGTATTAGTATCTTGTTACAATACGATGACATGTGTATTATAAACATACCTGATAAGAGAGCAGCAATAGATAAGATTTCATTAGAGCAACGGAAACTTGGGCTCTCAATTAACATTTTGCAGAGTTGAGGATCCAAGGGGAAAGCTGACATCAATTCACCAGTGGAAGTTAATTCACCATCATCATCCAATGCACCAAGATAGTTGAGCAATTCGAGTGCACGCATCAAAGTTTCAGGAGCGGGTGGATCCATAAAGTCGAAATGCACCAAATCATCAATACCCAATTTTTTGAGTTGCAACACCACGGATCCCAGATTGCTTCGCAAGATTTCAGGATAGGTTTGTTCAATGAGCTCCTTGTTGAAAGCACTTTCAGTATAAAGACGGAAAGATTTGCCAGGACGAGTACGACCAGCACGACCTGCGCGCTGTTGGGCGCTAGCTTTAGAAATAGGAGACACCAACAAAGACTCCACACGAATACGAGGATTGTACACCTTTTGCTTGGCGAAACCTGGATCGATCACATACACGATACCATCGATAGTAAGGGATGTTTCTGCAATGTTGGTAGATACAACGACCTTACGACCAGGAGCACCACCTGGTTCACGTGCAGCTGGTGCCTTGGCAAAGATACGTTGTTGAGCAGCAGGTGGTAATGTCGAGTACAAAGGAACAACTAACAAAGGTCCACATCCCACTTGTCGAATTTGTTCATCCACTTCAGCCTTGATCTTTCTGCAAGCTTGTTCAATTTCTTCTTCACCCGTCAAGAATACGAGGATATCACCTTCAGGTTCGCTCACATGGATCTGAACCACTGTACGAATGGCAGCTTCCAAATAATCACGTTCAGGTTCAGGTGTATAATAAATCTCAACAGGGAAAGTACGACCAGGCACTGACTAGAATAACATGTTAGTTATCATAAGGTTTTCTTTTTGTATTCAATGATGATCTTACCAATAGAGGTGCATTGTCAAAGTACTTTTGGAATTTACCAGCATCAAGTGTGGCAGACATGACAACAACTTGAAGATCCTTACGCTTACGGCAAACCTAACAATAACCAAAGATTAAATTATACAAATAACATAACACACATGATTCCTTTGTTTTTTACCTCCTTGAGTAGACCCATCAAGATATCCGTGTTCAAAGTACGTTCGTGAGCTTCATCAAGAATAACAGCCGAATAACGAGAGAGCTTGGGATCGGACATGGCTTCACGCAACAGCATACCATCGGTCATGTACTTGAGGAATGTTTTACGGCTGGTATTATCCTCGAAACGAATACTGTAACCAACTTCCTCACCCAATTGAACATCCATTTCATCCGCCACACGCTGAGCAACTGACATGGCAGCCACACGACGAGGTTGTGTACAAGCAATCATTTTGCCCTTGAGATGAGGAAGTTCATCATAAGCAAGGAATTGAGGAATTCTATTCAACAACAAACCATGTAAGCTTGAATAAAGAGACAACATCCTTGTAGATACTTACTGCGTCGTTTTACCAGATCCAGTTTCACCGACAAGCACCACAAACTGATTCTTGTGAACCATTTCAAGAAACTCGGATCGTTGCGCATGCACTGGAAGTTTACGGCGTCCTTCAAGGATTTTCTGATAGCGAGCAGTATATGGCTTATTATTAAAGGGATTGAAGCTGCCATTCTCTAGCTTTTCTGCTTGTTCAGCTGTTGTTTGGCGAGGAATCAAGCCATGGAAACCATTGGACTCATTGTCACCCTGGATCTTGCGTTGCGATGCTGGAAGATGCGCCAAATAAGGGTTCTCGTCAGCCATGGGGTCTAGTGCGTCGGTAATCAAGGAATGAAGAAAAGCGATCGTGCTTCAAACTTTTCGCTGTCGTACCTCTTTTTCCCCGCTAAGCTCCAAGCTGGGAGGTATCCACAATCCATCTTCCAATCAAATTCTTTCATTCTGCTCTTCTTTGATGCATGGTCATCTTTTTATACACAATGAATGATTATAAAAGAATGATCTATATACGATAACAATGATATTCTAATCCTGATCCCTAGTTAAAAATACCCTCTCTTGACAATAAAAATGATCATTCATTGATGGAATTCTTGCTGATGTTGCTCATGCCATATTACAGTTGTGATTGATTTGATTATTGTTTCCATTAGGCAACTAAAATGATAGCTACCATGCAGCTTTTTGTTTGTTTGCCTTAAAAGCGAACGACAATGGCAAATTATTTACTAGAAGCAATCACATTGCAACTGCTACATTTGGAGTTTCCCTATGTTTATCCGCATCATCATGCTAATTCAGTTCATGGCGTGGCACGACAATGCATGTTTTACCATACTTTGCTAGGTTAAACTTTCCTTAGAAGAATAGTGGGATAAAATGGGTATAAGAATATGCGCTTAAACGCATACAGGAGCCATCCATGCATGTCTGACCTCGGAATGGATAAATCCTCGCAAAAATATTTCATCCGCAACCTTATCACGACGATATTCCTTGTATAAGGATAGCAGTGCAATGTACTACTCCACTGGAATAAACATTCATTATGTGGAAAACATAATATTAAGCGAATAAGGGGTGAATGTCAACTTGCATATCCTCAAAAACCCAATGACAAGAGATAATTAATAATGGAGAGTTGCTCAACGAAAGGGTAGTGATGATTTTTGCTAAAGTACTGTATGCATAGAATCAGCTGTCTAGAATGATGCAAGTACTCACACGGAGTAGTTTGTGCAGAAAAAGAATAAAAAGACCGTAATGAAACCCACTATTTCGAAACGCTTCTTTATCACATCAATCCATCATTTCAAAACCATGGTTGAAATCATTGATCAAGCCAAACATTACATGTTGTCTTTCCTTGCACAAAGTCAAAACCGGCATCTCATTCAGCGTCACCGTACTTCCATTTCGGCAGCTGTAGCTTTACTTGGCGTTTATATGTTGATTAAATCAATCACCCGTATCCCTCGCCAATTGGCACATTTACCCCATCTGGGGTTTTTTGAATACATGGGTGCTATCGTTAAACGCAAGACATTGGCTGATATCTCTAGTCGACTTACACTCCCAGTTGCAAGCCAATCGGATAGTGGAATGTATGCTGTAAGTAGAACATTACATAGCAAAAGTACCTCTCATTTGACATCCGTATCACAACTCTACAACCAGCGTTTCGACAGAGATGGATGGACCGTGCACATCACTCAACCTGCTGCAGCAAAAAAGTTCTTGCTCAAAACAGGTACATCCATAGTACATACATGTTGCATGCATATGTGTTGTACCTATTCTTATTGCTTGGTCAATTACATAGATATCTTTCCCAAAGCCGACCGTACACCGCTTTTAAAAACACTTCTTGGTCGTTTTACTGGAATTCGTCACCTTGTTTCTCTTAATGGACATGAGTGGAAAGCACAACGCAAGGTAATAATGTGTCGTAATGGATATCATTCAAACACTTGCTGTATGCTCACAAATGATAATAACAATAGATCGCCAACCCTGCTTTTCATCGGACAATGCCAGTAGCTGTTTTTGGCCGATTGGGTGCAAAGCTCTTTTCAATGATGGATAGCTTGTCAGAAAAAGGTCCCATTGATTTTCACGACATGACCGAACGGTGGACCTTGGATGTCATGGGACTCGTCATTTATGGTATGTAAAGGGAGATCTATAAATCATGCAAATGTACAATGAGCAGCTAACAATCAACCCAGGTTTCGATTTTAATGCTGTGAATGACACCAACAGCGAATGGGTTAAACGCTACACCACGGTCATGTCTGGTGCATTTGACCCCTTATATTTGATGTTCCCAATTCTTGACAACTTGTTACTTCCATTCAACGCCAGGCGAATGCATCAATACGATGAGCTCCAAAAATTGCTCAAGATGCTTGATCATGTTATTGTTAGCAAGCGAAACGCCGTCAAGAATGGAGAATACCAACATGTTGATGACAGCGAAAAAGACCTGCTCACCATGATGATTGAAGCCGAAGATGCTGGGGAGGGCATTATGTCAGATGAAGATCTTCGAGTGAGTCGTGTATCCAAAAGCAAACCATTAATCACGTCACAATAACATTTGGATCCATTTAGAGCAACGTGTGTCTCTTTTTCATTGCAGGTCATGATACCACAGCAAATGCTCTTGCTTCTGTTATATACGAATTGGCTGTGAATCAAGTAATAAATGAAATGAAATTAGCAAGGCATAGTGCTCATCAGTATGATCAATGTGTAGGATGTGCAAACAAAAGCACGTGAAGAAGCCATTCGTGTGCTTGGAGATGCACAAGAAGATGTGATGCCGGATGATGATCAAATACGCAGCATGCCGTACATTAACATGGTCATGAAGGAGGTATATTTTTAAACGTATCCGAAATAGATACACGATAGTAATATCAGTGATATAGAATTTGCGAATGCATCCACCTGTTGCTGTTTTGCCAGTACGCCAAGCTACCGAAGATACTGACTTGGCCGGTACCTTTGTGCCAAAAGGAACCAAGATAACATTAGATATCTACGAGTTGCAGCACAACCCAAATGTATGGAAGGATCCAGATACATTCCAACCTGAAAGATTTGAGACGAATGGGGAAGCTGAGCGATTAGCTGGACAAGGAATGACATGGTTGCCATTTAGGTAAGCAAGGAATATCATCTTTCATTGTTGTACTTCCTCCCATACAATGGGATACTTACAGAGACGATGGCTTTTATACATAGCAATGGATCCAGAATGTGCATAGGATCGAATTTCAGTCTAACAGAGCAAAAGGTGCTGCTTCCAATGCTGTGTAAGTAGCAGATAGCTCATATTGTTCTTCACACTACTCACTTGTGCATGTAGTGAGAAAATATGAATGGCAATTACCTGAAAATTCTATTCACAAGCATGGAATGGTTACCAAAGGACTTTCAATTATCAATCCTAAGGATCTACACATTGTTTTCAAGCGAAGATATTGAGATCGCGGTCATGCTCAAGTTCTAGTCGTTTCTGAAAAGAAAGCGATGCACAATACGCGTCATCAATTCTCACCGATATGAGATAATTTCATTGTTTCATCTTCTCCCTTAAAAGCTAAATGCAATAAAACATGTGTTTTATGCCAAGTTCTTCCAATAGTGTCAAGTTTTCTTAATTAAGCTTTTAAAAAAGAAATGCGACCCTAATGTAAGGAACAAATATCTATATCTCGATAGCTATTGTCATCATTCTTCGAAGCAAAGCAAACCCAACAAGATTCACAGTCTCTTTACACCATGCATAGTGAATGTACCAGTTATTCACTATCATACATGACTCCGATGACTATACATATGGTACTATCAGCATTATCACGTAGCAACGTGCATCGTGCAGTATTACAGCTGGTAAACCAGCAATAGAAGAGAATCTATGGCGTCTAGGGTCAAGACATTGTTTTTGTAACTACGGTATAACTTTAGAGGGAGGATGGTTGGAAAACAAGGAGTGAGAAACATCCGAAAGGAGGAATCTATCGGGGATCCACTGCATGGTGTCATTGACATATCTATATTGGTGCCTGGGTGCTTTTGTCTATGTACTTTTAACTCCTATATGCAAAAATTGTTGAATCAACAAGAGGGATGTGGCATGACGTGCAAATTGAAGTACAAGGGGATCTTATCAGGGTGATAGAAACGGGTGCCACATCCTCCACCACCCATAGACAGGTATTAGTTTTGATAAGGGAGGACACCCTGCACACATACACACACACACGCCCACTTGCTTGTTGCACTGAGTGACAAAGGATGCATTGTAAGCTGCAACCATGTTGTCTCCTTGTGTATAATGCACCAACACACTCCTTGTTATAGCCCTTGAAAGATAAGAAGGGAAAAAAGTTGATTGACTACTTTATCGCAATATTGGTTTTCTTTTTCTTTTTGAACTTCTTTTCATACTGCAGTTACTACTACTATTACTATTATGGGATGCTGCCAATCCATCGAAGATGCAAAAATACGAAACGAGCAAATCGAAGGGCAGATCAAACGAGATCGACATCATTTACGCAAAGAAGTCAAGATGCTGCTATTAGGTAATAATAGGCATTGTCAAGATGAATAGCATGAGCGTACATTATTAATAAAAGATGGGAGTAGGTGCTGGAGAATCTGGAAAGTCCACCATCCTCAAGCAAATGAAATTGATTCATGATGATGGTTATTCGGTTGACGAACGTGAAGCGTTCAAGCAAGTGATATACTCGAATACAATACAATCCATGCGTGTCATTCTCGAAGCCATGGATGACATGGATATCAGCTTTGCATACCCAGATAATCAACAACACGCCAACACTGTGCTTGAAATGCCCATACAAATGGATGCTTTGCCACCCAACGTAGCTCATGCCATCCGCGAACTTTGGAAAGATCCACAACTACAGCATGTCTATGAACGCAACCGAGAATATCAGCTCAACGATTCCGCCAAATAGTGAGTTGATATTGGCACTTTGATGATGCATGCTTACTAAAAGCATATCTAGTTACTTCGATTCGATTGATCGCATCGGTCATCCATCTTATGTCCCAACGGATCAAGATGTTTTGCGATCACGTGTCAAGACCACTGGAATAACAGAGACCACTTTTACTATTGGCGAACTGACTTATCGCATGTTTGATGTGGGTGGTCAAAGATCCGAACGTAAAAAGTGGATTCATTGCTTTGAAAATGTTACTGCTATCATTTTCCTTGTAGCCATTTCCGAGTATGACCAAGTATTGATCGAGGATAGAGCAGTGGTAAGATACCATCACACATGTTGGTACAAGATAACACATTATTGATGATGCTTTATAGAATCGCATGGAAGAAGCTCTCACACTGTTTGATTCTATTTGTAACTCCCGATGGTTTGTCAAGACATCCATCATCCTTTTCCTCAACAAGATTGATATCTTTAAGCATAAACTGCGAAAGCATCCATTGAAGGCCACTTTTCCAGATTTCAAAGGTACATCACCACAAGAATGACATCATTCTCCTAACGTGCTCATCCCATTCACTGTTTATTACATAGGCCCAAACACATATGATGCAACATGCAGTTACATTCTCAAGCGATTCATTGCACTGAACCAGTCAGATAATAAGCAAATATATACCCATTTCACTTGTGCCACCGATACCAAGCAAATGAAGTTCGTCATGGCAGCCGTCAATGACATAATTTTCCAAAGCAACCTTAGAGATGTAGGCTTACTATAATATACTACAAGTAATATTTTTGTAAACGATACACATCCTGGAGATGACATTATAGATATTATTGTTGAATGGTTTTCGATGCATGGTGCTAATCATTCTATGTATGTGTGGTGTAGGTTGATGGGGGTATGTAATCACGAGTGTCGTTGCTATATGGAAATGGGTTGTTGTCAGATGGTCATTGTCGCTCAATCAAATTGGTGATTGAATACATACCTCCATTTCTGCCAAGGCCCGTTGCAGCTAATAATGTAACGCATGAGTATGATTTCATCATCCATTTGATTGCTTCCAGCATACCTTGGTTGCACCTTTACTTGCAGCTGACAACAATTTCTTTGAGAAAGCATTGCCAGATCCACCTGATGAGCGCATGCCCTGGCGATAAGTGCCTGTTCCACGCACATAGCCACCCGAGAAATCATCCACTCTCCTTGGTTCTCGATCAAAGTATTGGTCACTAGAGATACTTGATGCGCCCTGAAACTTTGCAAGTCGTGCTGTATTCTCGGCTATTCGACTTGGATCATATTGATTCCTTCCAAAGTACTGATCGCTGGATATGCTTTTGGCATTGCCAAACTTGTCTCTGGCATAAGTAATCTCCTCCTCTTGTGGTTGTTGAGATGCATAGGATGATGATGTTGTCGTTTTCCGTACATTCATTCTAGCGACTCCCATTCCAAGTCTATCCATGTCTTGGGTATCTTTGTTGTCATGCCGATGATTTTCTCGGTTGCTATGGTGATCCCAATCGTCGTCGTCATCATTATCCCCTTGTATACCCAAGCGTGAAGATCGTTGACTGGGAAAGGATTGAGAATTGGATGCTGGTGTAGAGTTGGATAATGGAGTTGAAAATCGTTTTTGTGATTCTTCAATAGCTCGACGTTCTCGTTCCTGGGATTCATATCGCTCTCGTTGTTGTGCTTCTTCGAAATTAATCATATCGACTTTACGTGCTCCCAAATGTTGATGGGGTCGTGTCTGTTTATATTTGTTGGTTCGTAAAGTTTGTGGTTGTGGTTGTTGTTTTAATTGTCCCTTTTTCTCCCATAATGCAAAAAAGTCATCGTCGTTCTTTGCCATTCCAGAGTTATTGCTAGCGTTGATGTATCCATTTCCTCCTATTGATGGTGACATGGGTTCAAGGTCTATCAATGATGGTTCTTGTCCATTTGCCGGTTGTGTTGCAATATCCTCGATCAAATCATCAATCCCCACAGGTGCTGATAACGCCTTTTGTGCTTTGGCTTGAAGCTCGCGTTTATATTGTTGCGCTAGTCGGCTTGAGTACTTTGATTGAATATCCTTGAAAGAGGCACCACTCAATGCGTCGTTTGCAGCACTGTTACCACCGCATTTCATCATCTCCAGTTGCTCTGCTGTCCATGAGTCGAGATGGGTCGATCTGTCATGCATAAAGGTCAATGTAACTTGTAAGATAAGAACATGTTCGTATCAATAGCTTACTTGACAAAGCTGATATGGACACCAAGATTACGATGTGCTGCTGCACAATCCTGACAGAGGAAGATGCCAAATGTCACGGAAGCCCAAGTAGGACCTTTGGTGCTGCAATCAAAGCAAGCCTGTGCATTGGTGAAATGTAGACTAGATTAGGATATGGTATTATGATAGAATAGTACTCGAATGAATACCTTATTATGTCTGTTTTGAGTTAATCGTTTAAATGTATTGTCGATATCAGCTCTCGTTGCTTGCTGCTGAGACATGGATAATTCAATTGAAAGAGGGAAGACGAGAGTAATGAATGTGATCTCCGAGTAATTTCAAGCTGACAATGAACACACAACACATATAAATGTAATAAGTTGATTCTTTTTTTATAAATGATGAACAATGTATGGGGTGTGGAGCGAATAATTGACTAGATTGAATGGATTGTGATAGGCGTAAGGGTAGGGGAATATCAGTATGGGTGCTGATGGTATTGCTGGCCATATGGACCACCCATTTGTTGTGGAGGTGGTGGTGGAGGCATGCCTTGAGGATGATAAGGCTGTTGTTGTTGTGGTTGAGGTGGGTATGGGCTGGCATTTTGACTACCATAGTTTCTTTGAGACATATCGTCATCTGCCATCATTTCCTTGACTTCCCAAACATTTTGTTTTGATCCAACCGAGAACTCTAAATCTTCCTTGGTGATAGAATCCCAATACTTGTACACCATCATGACACCGAGCAATGTACAAATAGTACCAAAGAATACACCATCCACATAATGCTTGACTTGATCACAGAGAGCAACCGAGAAGATGTACATGAGAACTTGACCAATGACAAAGAATGCAAATCCGAAAATGATATCACCAAGTGGCCAGCGGTCGTCCAGCGTGTTGACCACTAGAATAATTTGGGAAATCACATATACAATAAAGCAAATGCCATTGATAATGAATACAAAAGCCCAAAGTGCTCCAGGACTTTCATATGAGAATGGACCAATGTTGAGGAATGTCAAAATGGCAATGACAAATACGATAAGGAAGATGACAAATGAACTGATACGAAGAGACTGTATATACATGATTAGTTCTCATGTCATTTCCTCTCTCTCTCTCTCTCTCTCCCAACCCCCGATAACTCGCCCCCTTTTATTTAATCCATGAATAATGAACTTACCCAAAGTGATAGTGGTGTACCATCTTCTGCGAATTGAAAACCAACAAAGCCATTGATCAATAAACACCAGAAACTTGCGCTGACAACGCCTAAATGTATTGCTGCAAAGTACTATAAACACGATGCATGTCAGTAACTCAAACGTCGGGTGCCTGGAAGATAATTCAAGAAGCGCACTTACAGGATATGCAGCATTGGATGAAGGAATAACATCGGTAATCAAGAACATTTCAAGAAATACAGAGATCATGTACAGGTAGAAGAAGAGCACAATTTCCTTACGACCTAATGATAAATTAGACAATGAATTCAAACCGAGTATATGACTATTAACTTACCAACAGCAGTATATTTCGACCGAACGTGATAAATCATAATGGCTGTCATGACAATAGCAACAACATCGATCACCAACGTGGCTGTAAAGGAACAAGTCTTAGTATCATGTCATTGACAATCATTATCACTCTGGCTTACCTGGTTGAAATACGAGGTTGCCGCCCAAGTCAACGTTACGGGAATAGCACACTGGTTCGATACCTTCGTGCTCACCCATCATAGGGCAAAGAGGAAGGGCAACGGTTTCACAGATACCGTTAAAACTGAATGCTTCAAATTTAAAAGGGATGTCGGCCATGACAATATATTATATGGGTGTCAAATCAGGAGATGTCTTTTTTTTATGTCGGATGGTGCGCGCGCTCTTCAAGGGCAGCCGTTATATTTCGTTGCGATGGTGATCAGCGTGATAGAAACGTAAAAGAAAGGAAAAGGAAGGTTTGTTATTGGGGGGCAACTAAGCCGTAAAGAGAGGGAAAAGAAGGTAAACAGTAGAGCCGAAAAAAGATGCTCAGTTTGGTGTGTGAGTATGATGGGATGTAAGGCAACAAGGAAGGAGCGTGGATCAGAGTGCAGTATTATAATAAACTATTTATAGAACATCCAATCAATATGACAAGTCAAATGCTTCCAGCCCACGTTCTCTAAGCTAATCTATATCACTTCAGTTTCCATTTCAAGCCATTCGAGAGCCCGACGATCATTCTCAAGTTGAGATTCAAGCACCTTTCGACATTCTTGATGATACTTGTTGATCCATGCTCGACATTTATCTGTCAATATCTGACGATCCAATAATCGTCGTCCCAAAGGTACAAAGGTGGCATGCTCAAATCCCAAGTATTCTTTGTCACCAAATGAATATGGAGTCGTAGCCTTCTTAACAATCAATACATTCTCGATTCTTATTCCAAATTTGCCATCCTCATAATAGCCAGGTTCTATACATTCTACATCAATCTCACGTGGCTTCATCTATTCATTACAATAAAATACTTACCGTTTGTGACAACCATTCCTTCTTGTAATGCAATTTGACGATATGCTTCTCTTGCACCAATACCATGGGGTCCTTCATGCACATTCAAGTAAGCACCAACGCCATGTCCAGTTCCGTGTCGAAAATCAAGGCCATCTTGCCAAAGGGGTGCCCGAGCAAGTGTATCAAGCTGATAACCTATATAAACCTCCTTCAATTAGAGCGGGATTATTAAATTTGGGGGGGGAGAATAGTAGTGTACCTGATGTTCCGCTGGGAAAGACCGCTTGATCTAGAGCAATATGCGCTTGCAGAACTCGTGTAAATGCTCTTTTCTGAAATTCAGTAGGTTCACCATCAAATAAGAATGTCCTTGTAATATCCGTTGTTCCATCCATGTAATGTGCACCCGAATCACATAGATAAATTTGACGAGGATCAATGATGGCTGAATGGGTGGGAG
This sequence comes from Lichtheimia hyalospora FSU 10163, assembly GCA_025094155.1. Taxonomy (NCBI): domain Eukaryota; kingdom Fungi; phylum Mucoromycota; class Mucoromycetes; order Mucorales; family Lichtheimiaceae; genus Lichtheimia; species Lichtheimia hyalospora. The sequence continues at coordinate 108,156 of PTRB01000026.1, forward strand.
AAGGCTGGTAATGAATAATTGCTCCATTGGGACCTGTTGCAGCCACAGTATCAAATGACATGCCGACATATTCGGAATTTTGACGTCGCATCTCTTCTAGATGAGCTGCTGCATCTGCTTCTGATATCTTCCTTTGTTGGTTGCACAGCATATCCGCTAGCCATGCAAAATGTCGACTCACTGCCGCACCATCTCGTTTGTGGCACTCTCGCAATCCATAAAGTTCAGCATCGTTCTTGATAGCCTTTGCAAGTGTAATAGGTGATGGTTCTTGACCCACGTAATCCTGATATATATCATACGTTAGAATACCAATACTCAAATATACGGAAATATCATATGTACCAAACCATTCAATGCTTGAACGATAGAAAGATTGGTTAATGTAGGATCGATTACAAAGCGTTGGTCTCGGTTGACATGTTGAAGATCGTCAAAGATTTGATCATAGTCACGCAGTTGTATAGATGATTCTCTCAATTGTTGCTGAATATCCTGCGATAGTCGCTTGTTTATATTGTCGATGTATAACACTGCATCATTGTTGGTGACAACGCAATAAGCAAAGAAGATAGGGCAACAATGAATATCGCTTCCTCTGAGATTAAGCAGCCAGGCAATTTCATCCAATGCTGATACAACGGTACCATCGTATCCTTTTTCTCTTATTGCTTTTCGTAATTCATCCAGCTTGGTTTCTCGACTCTTGCCAGCAAATTGAATGTCATGAGCAACGACAGGGTTGGTGGGTCGTGCTGGTCTATCTTGACGAATCTTATCCACTGGATTCTCACCAACAGGCACCAATGTCGAAGATATCTTTGCAAGTTCATTTCCAAGATCAACAGCATCCGCTAAATATGGCATATCAATGATCAAGAAGGGTTAAAGTAGATATAATCTCATACGCACCCGCAGTAAGAACAGTTGGATCCACACCAATCCTGTATCCTGAAGGTAAATTCTGGAATGATGGATACTTTAATCAAATGCATCTGGTTTACATAATGCTTTATACTTACTTTGACGAGATATTCCTTCCAATTGGGTACCCCTGGTAACCCTTGCTTCATCAATGTCCAGCTTTCATCTAACTCTTGTGACGCTTGCAAAAAGTATCTGCCATCGGTAAACATGGCTGCCGTATCCTGGGTAACGACGGCGCATCCTTGATAACGTAAATGTTAGGTGCTTTGTATAGAGATGATTGTATAAAGCAAGCTCACCTGCTGATCCAGTAAAGCCTGATATCCAAGCGCGTCTATTATCACATTCTGCTGTGTATTCACTCTAACGTTCATGTTTTAATAGGGCAAGAACAAAAAGACAAGTCCTAATGCCTGACCTGATGTGCATCCTCGGATGGAATAACACTACAACATGTGTCAACAGATCTCGTACAAGAGTTATCGCATTTGAAACATACAAGGCATCGATCTTATCAGTGGATTGCGACATTGCTTTCCGCAGAGCTTCCAAGCGTGTTGTCGATTGCATACGACGATGAACATGAGTTGCAGTCGTTTGAAATGCCCGACGTGTTGTTGATAGAAGCATTTGTGTTGTGGGGAAGAATAAACTCTCTCACTCTCTCGAATTATATTATCATTTTCTTTTCTTATTTGCGTTTTAACAGCAGAGCTGAATTGGAATGTAAAGGGCTGACACCATTCTAGCAACATGTATAAAAATGACTCAGTTTTCCGTAGAACCGGCATGATCAGTCCAATATATTTCACTCTTTAGAAGCGTGAGAGGGAGTCAGTAAACAATTGAAAGCATAGTTCATCTGCTGGAACAGCTACAATGCCATCACTGACTAAAGTCGTCGACGCAACCATTCAAAATATATGACTTGCTTGTCGAAGACGCTTTCGGAGCTCATAGATCTCATCTTATTTCACCACAAGTTGTGGGTAATTGTTTCTCTCCTTTGCAAAAGCTTGATTGTCAAAGACCATCATTGACGGATTTGTCACATAACAACATGAATGTATTGAATATGACCTGTCATGTAAATAAACACTACAACACTGTTACCCATCATACAAGAACTGGTATCGATTGAGATGTAATCTTGATGATGATTAGAAGAATGCATCATGATCCAGTGACTGATCGCTGTTGATCGTTTCCAAGGCATAAAATGGTTTCTCATAGGCGTTGCTTAGCAACCTATGTGGAAGCCATTAATACAACACTTGATCCTGAATCCAAGAACCAGCAACTTTAATGCGATCGATAGACTTTAGCAACGTGTCGATGGGTCTACTAGAACATGATATTATATGATAAATGATAGTCAATAAAGGATACGTTTCACATAAAGTTTATATTGTGGACAATATGTAATATACATAGCACAATGGATACAGTGGGGCTTGTGTAAACAATGGCTACTATTCTACTACTACAACAGCACTACGATTTCATCTCAATGTGTTCTAATAAAGTACCTTGTACTTTTGCTCACAAGGATGGTAAGTGATTTTTTGAATCACAGTCGCAAATGTATGCTTGGTCAAGGTTTTCATGCTGTCGTTGTCGTGTCACATGATTGAACGTTGAAGAGCAGATGATAGCTGAAATCCAATTAGCGCTTTTTTCCTCTTGCCATGTCAAACCGATTAGCCAAAAGATCGCTGGATCTCTTGCTTAAATCAAACCATGCCGACAAGCCGAAACGTAATACCACAGAGAAAAAGTCGTTGAAGATACCTGCAACAAAGAATGGTCTGAAAAAGATAAAGTATGAGTTACGATACGGTCAGCAACAACGAGCAAAGGCAAAATTGGCGAAACAACAGAAAAAGTCAAATCCACTTGGTAGGTGACATGCTTGGAAACATCAGCCATGATCTAAATGATGATATACAGAATCCTTGTATCAAGAAGAAGTCGCCCTGGATGATAATCTCGAAAGGAACTTGAAGATTCTCTCAAGTCAAAAACTGAAAGCAAGCGATATAGAAAAGGAAGCAAGGGCTGAAGTAAGTTGACATTATTAAATGAATATTTATTGAGTAAATTAAAGATGATGTCCTGACATACATCTATGCATAGTTACTTAAATTCAACAAAAGGATGGATTACACGAGCAGGAGGAAATAAGCTAGAACCTAGATCACTACAATATACATAAATTCGTTTCACCGTCGCTCGTTCTTGCTAATGAGATGCATCATAATCGATTTGACTGCAGGAAAAATGATGATAACAGATCAACCCATGTACAAATAAGTGTAATGGCCGAAGAAAGCTTACCACTATGTTTACGTTGCATATGGGGAGAACCAGGGATATCCGTGTGTTCTTGCTGCAGATGATGAACACAAGGAGGATCAGTGGAGAAGGAGACTGCACGATTGGTGGGTCGTTGTTTTCTTTTAGTTGATGGTGTGTATGTAAAGTTTTGATTAGGGATTGCTGCTTTGTTCCATGCTTCAAGCATAGGTAATGAATCATAAATTGATGATTGTCGTTTATGATGTGTTGATAATGTCATGAAGGGAAAAAAAGATGAGGGTGGAAAGAAACGAAGAAAGATCTGTGTGTCCTTCCTTGGATCACTTATTGCCCACGGCATATTGCCATATTCGGAGTTCCCACCAATGGTGGTGTGCTGCATCACAGCAGCAGTTTTCTTTGTGATCCCCTTTCCTTGCGTTTCATTGTGGTGGAAAATGTATATAAAAGATCAAATCAATGAATTTATTTCTTTATAACACCTTTACAATCATGTTCTCTAATGGATTACTACGTAAAAAAGCATTCAAATATCCCACATCCACATTTGACGACGAACATGGTGCAACATCCCACATCGAGTGTACCTTTGCCCACGAATCCTTGATAGTGATTGAAACTGACGATGTCACACGTCGTATTTCTGTCAAAATTCTACGTCTCCCAACACCTCCATCTTTGCAACCAATATCTATTGCTTTCCCATCCACTAGTGATCACAATCCGATTATTCGTCGGCGCACTACAAGAAGGAGGCGACCATCACCTGAAACACGTCGACATGTGGAACACCGATTACAGATGTTGCACAGGAACCAATTGCATACCAACACCAACACAAACTCTGCTGCATCATCCCCCGTACACAAGCAACACTCCCACTCTACTTTTTCTAGTGACCAAACACAACATCAATCACATCCAGAAAATAGTACTTGGCAAATCGTTGTATCACTGTTGACTGTCATTATACCTTATTCTTGGGTACCAAAGGCACGAGATAAAACCACGAGGTAAGAATAAAGATTTAATAGCGAGCTGCTGATGATTGACATCTCTTGCACAACACTAGAATGTGGCTCGATAGATTGGTTCATCCCGCACACGCTTCGCAATAATGAAAAAAAAAGACCGTGCGTCAACCAATCACAACGATCATCACTATTATCACCATCTGTAGTAGTAATATCTAATAGTAACATCCCACGCATTTGCATATATTTAAACATTCCACATAAAAAATCAAAGGCTGATCCTAATGAATGATAAGACAATGGGTACATTTAATGTAAAGAGACAAAGACACATCTCTTGGATACTTTCTTGATTGATCTTGAACGCACATGGCAGAATGCCATGTAGGTTACATCCTCATTTGGTAAATGCCAGCTTTCCAATTCATAGCCGTGCAACTTCGGCGCGGATCGCGTAACCACACTCCTTTTGTTATTTACACATAGCCGCTCCTTACCATTCCTCATCCCCCCCAACATCCACCTGATTACCGTTTGTTTAGAGTTATATCACTCAAAAGAACTAATTCATAATGTCTGGTAAGTGGACCATCAGCGCTTTTTCTTTTTTTTTTCGTCGCTTCCATCCCTTCACTGACAACCCATCCACCTTCATCATCAGACACTGAAGAACAACAGCAACCACAACAACAGCCTGAGCAACAACAGCCTGAGCAACCCCAAGTCAATGGAGTATCATCTGCGGTACAGTATTGTCATGTCTTTCATTCTTATAGTAAGGGGGAAATATTCAACTTGTTCTCTCTCTCTTATAGATCAATGTCGTTCGCAAGAAGCTTACAGGTTACGTTGGTTTCGCCAATCTTCCTAACCAAGTTCACCGCAAGTCTGTCAAGAAGGGTTTCCAATTCACTTGCATGGTTGTTGGTAAGTTTTTAACTATATTTTGTATAGTAATAATATCATCTAACGATAACCATAGGTGAATCTGGTCTTGGTAAATCGACATTGGTCAACACCCTCTTCAACAGTCAACTTTATCCTCCCAAGCAGAATGTTGAACCATCACATGAAACTCCTCAAACCGTTGAAATCCAATCGATTACTTCTGATATTGAAGAGAATGGCGTGAGATTGCAGCTTACTGTAGTCGATACTCCTGGCTTTGGTGACTTTGTCAACAATGAGCAAAGGTAAAGAAAATAAGGTGATTGTTGTTGTTGTTGTCCCATTGTTAATCCCATTTCATTTGTTTAGTTGGAAGCCAATTTTGGATGACATTGAATCTCGCTTTGATGCTTATCTCGAACAAGAAAATCGTGTGAACCGTCGTCGTATGGTGGATAACCGTATTCATGCATGTATCTATTTCATTGCTCCTACTGGTCACGCGTAAGTGAAATGAATTGTGGAGATGAAATAACACATGATAGCTCATTATTTCTTTTCATCATGATAGCTTAAAGCCGCTTGATATCGAATTCATGCGTCGCCTTCATACCCGTGTCAACTTGATCCCCGTCATTGCCAAGGCTGATACCCTGACAGAGGAAGAGGTGGCTTCGTTTAAGCAACGTATCCTTGCCGACATCAACTATCACAACATCCAGATCTATCAAGCACCCACATCTGAATACGATGATGAAGAGACTGTTGCTGAAAACCGTGAAATCATGTCCAAGATTCCTTTTGCTGTTGTCGGTTCTGATAAGGAAGTCGAAGTTGATGGCAAGCAAGTTCGTGGTCGCAAGTATCCTTGGGGTGTCATTGAAGTTGACAATGAGGAACATTGTGACTTTGTCAAGCTTCGTCAAATGTTGATCCGGTATATCATTCTCTTTATCATTCTCTTTTCATCCATTGTACTCATATGATATACATAGAACACACATGGAAGAGCTCAAGGAGTATACCAGCGATATTCTTTATGAGAATTACCGTACCGAAAAGTTGACGGCTATGGGTATCCAACAAGATCCTTCTGTATTCAAGGAAGTCAAGTATGTGATATCATTGACTTGTAATGACTTGTGTTCTCATATCCTTTCTTTTTATTTAGTCCTGTGCAAAAGATGGAGGAAGAACGTACAGCTCACGAGCAAAAGTTGTCCAAGATGGAAGCCGAGATGAGAGCAGTATTCCAAGCCAAGGTGCAAGAAAAGGAACAAAAGTTGAAGCACTCCGAAGAAGAGGTGAGTGATGCAATGTAAAACGTGTTGCATTGAATAAGGTTATACTTACCTTTCCCTTTTTATTTACTATAGCTTTATGCTCGTCACAAGCAAATGAAGGAAGCTCTCGAGAAGCAACGTCTCGAGCTGGAAGAAAAGAAACGCCGTCTCGAGTCTGGCCGGCCCATCACCCCCGAGAAAGCTCCAAAGAAGAGAGGTTTCACATTCAACAAGTAATGATTTATCGCCTTCTTAGCCACTGGTGTTATCGCTATGGCAACAACAATTACACTAAACATATCTCTGGTTATCCCTATTCCTCACACACACACTTTAAACAATGCGTTATTACTATTCGTTCAATAGACAGTGCCGGTTACAAAGCTCGGGCAATGATTCGTATGGGTTTTGAATGAGTGCGATGGGATAAAAATAGGAGAGGATCGTGTATGCACGGAAGACATAAGGCAAATCAATAGGAGATTGAGGAGCTTTCTTATGCGCCATATGCAAATCACATCCGTGTGCACCATGAAATCATTCATTTGGGTATCGGTCTTTGAGATTTTCTTGGTACCATGTTGACATATGCCTAATAATACATCAATTCATGTTTTCTATGGCAATGGAAGGAACATGGATACCCCACTCTATAGTGGCGTATCCCTGCATTAAAACAACCCACAGATATATGGCATAGGCCTTGATGGGTTCAATCTTCAAGATACATGTACATTGATGTGGTGATCGTTATATCGATGCAAAAGCATGCGCATTATTGCATAAATTAGTTAAATGTAAATATCCCTGCCATCATCATCCTTGAAGGTAGATCATAGACATCGAATTTAAATACGGGGTTTACAAATGTCATTAGCTTACCCCAGCTTGGTAAAGGGGTACTGTCGCTGGGATTATACTATGCACTGCATCTGATGTGATCTGTCTACCACCTTACCAAGTCTACTGCAAATGTGGAAAAATACAGCAGGTGATATAGTACAGGCTTACTATTGGGAAAAATGTGCAGTATGCCCGATGACAACAGGTCGTCAGTACATGATACAAGGGTACTATTCTATCCCAACTAACTGGCATTGATCACGAATTGACGGTAGGAGAATAAAAGATGCTCGGCACATATAAACTGAGCTTTTTTCCTATTCTTGAAGGAACCTTATCGTTATCTTTCCCTCTTGTTCTTTCATTATCCGTTGTTCCCAGCAAGAAAATGGATGAAAGGCCACTCCCGTATAAGCAGCTTATCCTTATAAGCGCCGCACGTACAGCTGTATGTTGTGCTGCTTTCGTGGATCCATAACAGTACTTGTTACGCTGACCATTCTTTATGCTCGATATAGGGAGTAGCCGCCAGCGTATTATTTTTGCCATTCATTATCCCGGTATATTCGTACAGTTTCTCGTTACTAGGATGGAGAATAGCATTAATGTGTCCATTTGCACATAGTTTGTACGAGATCTACATTGCTGTGATGAGAAGGATGTCAGCTTTTATGCTGGGATCATCGCATCCTCCGGAGGAATCGCTTCTTTTATATGTGGTAATACATAGCCATCTTATATTCTTTCTTGATACTCATCATCATGAGATATCCTTGCTCATCTAGCAATACCAATGGGTACGCTATCCGATCATATTGGTCGAAAGCCTATTATGCTACTTAGCCTGTGCGCCCCGATCTTAAGTCTTATTCTATTGGGATTATCCAAATCAATCCTCTCGGCCGTATTGAGCCGAGTACTATTCACTTCTTTAGTAAGGGAACCGTCAGTCCTAAGGGAAACGAATTCATACTCATACCCAAAAAAAGGATTCTTCTGTTACTGCGAGTAAAGTCATGGTATCTGAGATGACCCATGGTAGCTCCCAAGAAGCGAGAGCTAGAGGATTCTCTATTTTACAAATGGCCTATGCCGTTGGTTTTATGATTGGTCCTTTTATTGGATGTAAGTGGAGATCAGCTAAGCCGTTAAAGCGAAATCTCATGCTCTTGGCGTCTTTTCTATAGCGAGTTTAGTGGATCCAGTAAGCAAGTACCCGGGAATATTCCAACCAGATGGAGTTCTCACTATATTCTTGGAAGCATACCCCTACTTTTTACCATGTTTTGCAGGCGCCTTTCTCAGTGCCATCATGCTTATTATCTCGCTTTTCTTCATGGAGGAAACTTGTATCAAGATCAAGGCAAATCAAGAAAAAAGTAGTAGTAGCACAAAGCTGCTGCTGCAGGCTTCTCGTTCGTATTCTACTTTTGACTACATCAAACGTCAATCGATCAACTTGAAACCCCATTTGCCTGAAAAACAAAGCCTTGCCAGTATCTTTTCCTTACGTGAATGTTTGATCCCAGAAGTCAACAACATACTTGTGATCTATATCTTTCTTATGTCTCAATTAGCATACCTTGGAGGTATGCATTGTAAGAAGAGATGCATGAAAATTTGTCAACTCACCCACTTTACATAATATAGAGCTAGCACCGATATGGATGTCCAGCGAACGTAAATACGGTGGTCTCGGCTTCACACCGAAAGAGTGTGCTCTAGCATTCGCAACCCAAGGAATGAGCCAAGTGATTGTCATCGTATTCATATTGACACCATTAACGAAGCGATTTGGGACATGGCGTGTATTATGCATTGGAGCTTTTGGCCTGGTTTTTGCCACCACTGCTGAAATAGGCGTGCGATATTTATACCATCTGCCAGATTTGCATGGTCGTACACAAACTCCCTTTTGGGTTTTGCCGGCAGCAGTTCTGTGCATCGGCTCTTGGTCCATGTCGTTAAGCTTGTCTCTTGTCAGCACAAAGATTTTGATAAATAACGCGGCTCCTCAACATGAATTGGGAAAGACGAACAGTATTGCAGAATGTTTGGGAAGTGCAACACATGCTGCATTTCCTGCTCTTTGTGGAGCCATTTGGTCAGGGTAAGTTGATGACTTACACAAGTACCGTCGTCTTCTTTTCACCCAACGTCATGTGTTCGATAGGTTATTAAAGCTATCGTGGATCCCGATGGCATGGCGTATTCCATTCAATTGGTTCACACCAATCGTTATGGGAGCAATTGCTTTTTATATGGCAACACGTCTCAATTCGGCAGATTATATCCTCAACAAACACAAAGCAAACCCAAGGCACAATGAGGAACAAGCTTGAAGAAAAAACATTTATTCTTATAACAACGATAGTCATACCCCACTTTTGCATCCTACAATGGCTACATAACTTGGTGCATAATATGTAATAACCTTCCGCTTTTCCCTTTGGATGTTCAACCTAATGTTTTGAATAATAAACACTCACACGGATACGCGATTACTATTGCAACCTCTGATTTCTCCTTAACTGGTTATCGTAATATTTTGTATCTCCATGCAGTACATAACCTTGCATTTACATACCAAAATGATATGGCTCACAATGTGCAACGGGTATGGGTTAGTGGATCATAGCTCAGGAGCCTACAATACTGTTCCTGCATCATGCAAATAAAAGAGATTCCATTTCCATAATTGGATCAATATGCAATGGTTATGCAACACATACTGTTGCAGCATGCTTGCGATGCTAGCAACTTCCTTGTTGGATGCGCTCCCTTGAAATACTAATCGCCATGTATCACAACATTGTTACCAAACCTGTATATCATCTTGTGAACAGCATAACTGACTAGTACTAGCACATGAGAAAGCATGTGCTCTTCACTCGTTATTGAACAAATGTTGAGAACAGCAACAATGAACAAGAACAACGTACCTTGCCAGCAAAGGTATGCCGAACATCATCACAATAATAGCATACAGATCATATTTCTTATACGATGCTTCATGCAATGTGATGTATGCATATGCAAGGTACCTGGCTTTGCTAAAGAAGCAGTGAAATAAAAACAATCTCTCCTTCCGCCACTGATACTCGACATGGATGTTGCATTAGGTATAGCTTGAATGCTACTGCTCTAGGAGAAAATGCGGCTCACTGAATAAATGAAGTTTTTATCCATCTGCGTCTTTCTCCTCATCCTCATTGAAATTTAATCCATGCTCCTTTCTGTCAGCGATTAGAATGGCTAGACAACAACTTCCATATGGCCAGATCCTTTTATTAACCGGTTGCTGTATTGCTGTGAGTCAACAAGCACTATATGAACAATTTGCATATCTAACGTTCAATATTGGCAGAATGGAATCAGCTATATATTCTTTACACCATTCATTATCTCGGTACATAACTAATGACACTATGACCTGTTCAATACCACAGATGTCCTAGTTGATAATGAAGCGTATTAAATACGCTCTCACGCAGAAATGATGCATTCTCTTTTAGTTTGTACGAGATCTAAACGTCGAGAATGATGATATCGCATATTATGCTGGCACAATCTCAGCAGCTGCGTACGCACCATGTATTTTCACAGGTACATATGACGAGGAAAGTTTCTATAACATGGCGAATTTTTAACAACAACATGATAGCATTCCCACTTGCTTCATTATCTGACAGGATCGGAAGGCGACCGGTTCTCTTCATGAGCTTAATCTGTTCCATCGTCAGCGTTTGCCTCCTTGGTGTTTCCAAATCAGTGACATGGGCTGTAATATCGCGCATACTACTAGGTGCTTTGGTAAACCATCATTACAGTAGGATAATATAAGTTACATACGAGATGCTCATGAACAGTATTCATCTGATATGATAGTCGGTGGTTGAACTTATTACTAGGAGCATTGTATCGGAAATGACAATGAAATATGATGAACTGCAACGAAGCCAGGCTTTTTCCTTGCTCCAATTAGCCTATCCAGCGGGCTATACACTTGGTCCACTTATCGGATGTATGCCTAAAAGAAATATCATCTCTAATTTTGCTTATTGATTGTTGTTCTTCCTTGAACCAGCAACATTTGCAGAGCCAGTGAGAAAGTATCCTGACTATTTTCCACATGGCGAATCCCTTACTGTTTTCTTTGAAGCATATCCATACGCTCTACCATCCTTTATATGTGCCTTTCTCAGCATGTTGATGCTCATACTATCTGTGTGGTTGGTGGAAGAAACACGATCGGCTACTGCGAATCATGACAAGGATAATGAGCAGCTCCTTGGGCATACATCTTGGGAAGGATATTCCACGTTCGATCATTGCGATCGATTATCTGCTATAGCGCCATCTGGAACAATGACCAACATTGTCTCTTCAAAGACAAAGAAATTCCTAAAAACATTCGCTTTGGATGATTGTATGACTGTGGCAGTGCTTTCTGTATGTGTCGTGCACGCACAATTAGCGCTTCAAGTAGGATATTATCAAGGCATGTATGCACGGCACAAACCAAAAACGGAGAGAAAATAGGATACTAACATTGAATTATATTAGAGCTGCTTCAATTATGGATGAGCAGTGATCGCTCAAATGGTGGTCTTGGATTGAGCATAAAGCAGGCTGCAACAGCCTTGTCAAGTCAAGGTATCTCCCAATTGGTTGCTCTCATGATTGTTTTGCCATTGATGGTGAAGCGATTTGGAACAGTACAATTGTGTCGTACAGTGTGCTTTGGATTCATGATTGTATACAGTATCCAAGCTTTCGTGAGATACTTGTACAATGTGCCTGACTTCCAGGGTCATTTATACACTCATTTTTGGGAATTTCCAGCAGCCATCGGGTGCGTTTTTACCTGGTGGATGCTTGCAATGACCGGCATGACTACCATCACTATAACGCTGAATGATGTAGCTCCCAGATCAGCAGTATGCAAGACAAACAGTGTTGCTGATGGTATGTAAATGATAGCACGGCCGAAAAGAAGATGTCATTAGATATCGCTGCTAACTTCTCCTGCAGTCATATCAAACATAGTCAATACGATAGGCCCAGCTTCTTGTGGAGTTATATGGTCAGGGTAGGTCAACCATGCTTGCTGTATTGGCGATTTACTCACTGATAACCCCAAATGTCAAACATCAGATCACTTAAACTACCATGGCTTCCGTTTCCTTTGCGTACTTCTATCACATGGATTGTTTTAGGATTGACAGGAGCTACTACATTTTATTCATCCATGAAGCTGCTACGACCAAAGATTGATGCAATGCCAAAATCCAAAACTACAGCTGGTCATACCGAAAATGATAATTGCGTGTGAACGCTTCAGAAGCACATAATAAACTATATGCCATCACATTTTGATTCACATGCAAGAATGGAACATATGCAATTTTATATTGAACCACAAGAACAATGAACCAGGAGTGGGAAAGTGATACAGCTAGAAAGCATGCCTGCAATTGGCGATGTCAGTTTATCTGCACACTAGTATCCGGTACCTAAATCACATCACAGCAAAGCATACTGTGTCGCCTAAGGAAGGAAAGGAACCCTAGTATATAACTTATGCTCATGCAGCATGTGTGAATAATCAATGTGACACACGATCAAAAAATACAAATTGGAGAACCACAGTTGTTATCAACTAATTGAAAGTTTTGCCATAATAACATAATATTTCGAATGCGTTACATCACTGTTCTTAAAAGTAGTTGTAAGTGATGCTGTTGCATAGGTTAAAGAGCAGATTAGATATGAGGATGTGATTGATACATTGCACAGATGGATAATCGTGTGGATAAGTAATATCGCTCACGGTAGGTACATAACTTGAGATACATAGTTCCTTCTTGATCGCAACTTATTACACTTTTACATACGCTGCATATTGATGCGTCATTCTTTTTATGTTTAAGTCTAACATATAAGAGAAAGAGAACTATTCTAGGTGCAACACTCGAATGGGTCGTACTTGTTCGGTCTGATAAAAGGACACATGAAGCATCCCAAGCCCACAGTGGCCGACCCATCCATAAGAGTGTATAACGTCAACAACTCCTTCCACCACCTGCCACTACTTGCAATACATGACTCCCAATCTACCCAGGACACCGATGACAGGCTCACTTCCAATGGCTAAGGTAGTAATCCTCATATGCAAATGATAGGGCCTAGATAGGGCAGACCACACTGTCGCACATAAATCATAGCTGCCAACGATCCTTCACCATAGAGCAAAGCACCATCCCATTCTACCCATAGCGAATAAAGTATTCACCATATCAGTAGCTGCTGCCATCAAGCGACCTTTCTGGTTGGCGTCAAAGACACATCATGCATCACAAATAGCGTCGGCACAAATAACTCAGGTCTTGACCAAAGAGTACACACGAAGATATTGGCTTGTCGAGAAACCATCCAGGGCATCTGTACGGGTACTTGAAAGCGATATCCAGGAGGAAGAATATTTGTATGGATCCAATGCCGACATGAGTTGCTGTGGCGATATACCAATAAAGACACGAGTTCCTGATAACTGCTATCCAGAGCATTGAAAAGGCATGTTGACGATCGCGGCTATAAACCTTCGAATATCTTGTAATCACAACACCCTTTTCCAGTTACAGGGAATCTATCGAACGGCCTAGTGCTCGTAGTCGTTTCCACAGTGACTTCAGCAATGCCCGCCACACGTCTCACACGATACACTTGATGCCACCAAATACAAGCTGCTCGGCTGTTGCATGATTCATCTAGGAGTGATACAAGTTGATCAGCAACCTGGTTCATATGTATCACTTGAAAGATACTTATCTTTGATCCTGATGATGTGATTGAGCATGCCGTGACAATAATCACGTGCTGTCTGCATTGTTTCATCTAGAAGGCCCATTCAAAAACATTAGAACGATACTTGAATCACATGATCACAAGAGTACTAAAACTAACATACCAGCCAATATCTTTGATACCATAGTGATACAATGACATCCCTGACATGCAGCCAGTATAATATAACCGAGTGGGAGCTATATTTATCATAATGAGACCTGTATGAGTGCACGTGCTTGCAGCAATTATTGACTGAGCATATTTACCTCTGCCAGATTTCTCAACTGCATCATTCTTGCTTGAAACAACTCGACCTCCATACCATGGACCTTGTGCTGCTGCTGTTTCATTGCATGGTTCGTTAATGAACAGTACTTGCTTTGTGAACTCGACGCTATACGTACCCTATGAGCCAAAGTACATACACCTTTCAGAGCATCTGTTAAAGAACTCTGGGTTGTTGCGAAAGCATCCATGGCATCCGTACAGATATTTGATTCATCATATACACGAGAAGACCGATATAATCCAGTTGACGACTCCAAGGGTAAGTTGCTTCTGGGCGATCATTCATCTAGAAAGGATACATAGTGATCAGCAAACATTTGTTTCCTACATATATGACTCCAATTATACTTATCTTTGATTCTGATGATGTGATTGAGCATGCCGTGCCAATAATACGAGGTGCTTGCATTGTTTCATCTAAAGAACACAGTCAAAGGCATTAGAACTATGCTTGAATCCCGATGATCACAAGAGTACCGAAAGTAACATACCAGCAGATACCATTGAATCCCTTAGAGCAATGCTTGTATGACCAGCGTAATAACAAGTGATAGAAAGGAGTGCCAAATGTGCCAATCCATATCGCCTACTAGCATGGTCCCGATTTACCAGATTACAGGTGACCCAAATACATGAGCCCCTCACCAGTCAGCCTCGGTTCCATATACCGTGGATCCGCGTGTTCAAACGCTACAGAGGTTGCATTTTTGAATGACTTAATAAATTAAGCCTCGCAACGTGATCGCATTTGGTACTAAAGCACTGGGTGCTAAAGCACTAGGGAACGTTGCGTCTCCCTTTAGGCAATACAGATTGATACAATGACACCCATGACGTGTCGCCAATAATAGTATAACCAAGCGGAAGCTTGCTTGATTCTAATATCACTTGTATGAGCACACTTGCATGCAACAAACATTGACTGAACATTTTACCTTTCCCAGATTGCTCAACCGCATTCTTCTTGCTTGCAATGTCCGTGTGTTCATTTCATTGATCTGTTGCTGTTGATGTTTCATTACAATGCCCGTTAATAAACAGTGCTTGCTTTGTTGATCTAATGCGGTACGTACCCGTGATACCATGCACGGCTTTCTTGCTTGATAT